>RCUC01158671.1:0-77692 GCA_003697995.1 Taxidea taxus jeffersonii
TCACCCAGCCTGTGACCAAGCGTCTCTGTCTCTGGCAGAGTCCCACCTGGAGTCTCCGAACCCCGTAGATCCCTGAGCTCTCCCGGGTCGGAGTCTCCCCAGATCTTGTGGGGACCCCTGGCACAGAGCACCGGCCAGTGCCACAGAGCACCGGTCCGTGTCACAGACCACTAGGAAACCTCAGCTCTGTCTCTGCAGCCGGCTTCCCCGCTCTAATACCTGTGAGCTCTGCGACACTCAGACACCCCCGGTCCTTCTGTGACCCCGTGGGACCTGAGTCCACGTTGTCCCCGTGAGGTCTTCACCCCAGTTTAGCTTCTGGAGCGATGTCCCTCCGTGGAGCCGACTTTTAAAAGTTCTGATTTTGTGCTCCGCCGCTTGCCGGGAGCCGGCCCCTCCCCCTGGGGTCTATCTTCCCGTCGTGTTGGATTCACTTCTCCGCTGGTCCTACCTTTCAGAAAGTGGTCGATTTTCTGTTTCTAGAATTGTTGTTTTTCTTCTCTTCGATCTCCTGTTGGATTTGTAGGTGTTCGGAATGGTTTGATAGGCTATCTAGCTGATCTCCTGCTGGCTGATGTCGTCTCAGCCTCCTACTTCTCCGCCATCTTGACTCCTCCCCTGTACCACATGATTTTTAAATAGATAAATATATTAGAGGGAAAATAACCACACCACACACACACACACACACACACACACACATACACTCACTCTCTCTCTCTCTCTCTCAGTATGAACCAATGAACCAATCCTGAAACAGGTATTTCTGAACAGAGAATATAATTTTATACGTCTTCATAGATACCAAAGAACAAGAAGGACTTATTAGAAATTTTAAATACAATGTCTGAAATTGAGAAAAATTAGAAAGAAATTTTGGAAAACCTGAGGAAATTTAGATATCAGGCTAAAAGAAAAATAAGAACATGTAGGAAAAAATTTTGAAGTCTTAGAGGATCCATCCAGAGGAGCTATGATCCTTTGAAAAGTTTCAGGAAGAGAACAAAGCATCCTAAAGAATTTATGAGAGAAATAATAACATAATTAATTTTTTAGATGTAAACACATATGTTCTCAGCTTCAAAGGGCACATAGAGTGAAGAGTACCTGAATGAAGAAGAAAGACCTCATCTAGACAGAGAACTGTGAAGAGGAAAGAGAGGATCTCGAATGCCTCTACTTACTGCTTCTGATAAATGGGAATTCAGCTTCTCATCAGAGATATTGTATGGTTGAAGACTGAGGTCAGAGAAAAATAAGATATGGAACCTAAAATTTAATGCCCAACCAAAGTACCAGTTAGGAGTTCAGGTAAATTAAGGACATTTTTAGCGAGGCAAGACAGAAAATTTTACTAGACAATCCTCTTTGAAGGTCTTGCTTACTATTTATCCAACAAAATAACAGAGGAACTCAAGGAAGGGAAAAAGTTAGACCATGAAACAAAATATTTAATCTATTGTGTATTATGTTTATGCAGAAGATTTTCCCTGTCTTTAGGAAATATATACTATAGTATTCAGAAGTGATGGAAGAAGCCAGCAACTTACTTTCAAAGGGTTTAGAAATAAAGTCTTGTATTATATCTCCAACTTTTCTTAAACTTTGTGATTATTTTGAAATGAAACAATTTTAAAAAATAAAATGAAGAAAAAACTGTAAAAGGTAAAAAAACATTACATTTTCAGAGACGTGCCCCCCACAAGGTGTGCTCTGCTCAAATTCTGTCCCATCTTCCATCCCTAGCACTCTCTTATCATACCTTTCTAATGTCATCAACAATTGACTTTTCATTCTATATTTAATTTTTATATGTTCCTTATCTTTTGCCTCTGCTTTATCAATTAGAATAAATACTTCATGAGGAACTGCTGTGTCGCCTGAGCATGAAGCAATGCTAAGAACATACTAAGTTCTGGATAAATATTTGTTCAATGAACTAAAAATCTTGTTATTACAAGTACTAGTAATAAGTAAAATGTCAGTCTTTCTAAGTTATTAATCCTTTTCAAATACTAAAGTTACGTCTACTCAGTAATGCCTGTTATTTGAGACGACCAATTTTTACTGCTATTTCTATATGAAGAGAAATCTACTCAAACACTACACGCAAGAATTTTGTGCCCTGGGATTCTCTTGAAAATGAGATGTCTTCTGCAAGTCAATCCAAGGGCGGAAAATTTTAAATGTTAATTTGCTCTCCTCAGAGAACTGAGAAGATGGTTAGCTACATTATTATTATTTTTTAGAACAAAATATAATAGGATATTAAAATAAATAGCAGAAGACTTTTAAAAAAGAAAAATAATTCCAGGATGATGTTTATGTACTAAATCTAGAGTACAAATTAGAACAGGGAATAAGCCAGCTCCGGGAAAATATGTCCTAGATGAGAAAGAATTTCCTGTAATAAAACATGTGATTAAAAAGTTAAGTGACCTTAATGATAAGGAGAAAGTATAGCATCATAAAAATAAACAAACAAATAAAAGCAATGTGCTCTCCCCCTTTCCCTGTTGGGTACGTGCTCTTTCCAACTGCAAAAACTTAATGACAGGATCATTGTCCAATCACACCACTTGATTCTGCAGGGGGCCACATTTAAATAATTATTGTAAATGCCATTTTTAAAAAATTTACCTATAGGGGCGCCTGGGTGGCTCAGTGGGTTAAAGCCTCTGCCTTCGGCTCAGGTCATGATCCCAGGGTCCTGGGATTGAGCCCCACATCGGGCTCTCTGCTCAGCGGGAAGCCTGCTTCCTCCTCTCTCTCTGCCTGCCTCTCTTCCTGCTTGTGATCTCTGTCTGTAAATTAAAAAATTTTTTTAAAAAAATTTACCTATAGGCAAAGGAAAGAATTGTTTTTATTTATTAGTGAAGATAAGTGATGTAAAATTGGGTCTTAATGCCTAAAATGAATGAGTCAAGAAATAGGAGGTTGTATTTTATTTGAAGGCATATATTAGCAAATAGAAAAGCTGAATACCTAAAAATATGGCTTTTAGAGTTCGAAGTGTGTGGCAGGTGGAAATAAGGAAGTGAGAGAGTTTTAAAAATCAGCAAAATTCCTTATTCTTCATGATGGGGGGAGTAGTTAGGTGTAGTTTAAATTGATAAATAAGTCAATGAATATAAACATAATGGATATAAACACCAAAAGAAGTACACTTGTATAAGTGATTATCAAAAGTGAGGATTGAGAGTATAGTTTACTTTTCATGTCAGATCCTCTTGTTCAGTTTGGGTTTGAAATTTCAAATTGCATACTCAATGTGTATACAAAAATGTCTGATCCTATGCACCTCAGCTGGGAAAATTAGTTCTCCCAAGTGGGATAGTGAGGAGAGGGCTTGGTTCTACTCTTCAGTGTAGTTTCCAGCTATTTTTTTTTTTTTTTGCAATGAGCATATATCATTTTGAATAAGTATTACATATAAAATGATATATGTATATCATTATATAATAAGAAGATGAACAGGCCACAGAGTTAAATGCTAAATCAGAGGAGGACTAAAATGTTATTGGATTTGGCAATTGAGAGAAGACCAGATGAGTACAGTTTCCATCCAGTATAGGGAAACTGCAAAAGAAGCCCCCTCTGCAATGAAGACTGAAAGGGAGTAGGGGCAGAAGATACAAGTGTACAACTGTTTTCTAGAGGTTGTGATGAATAAGGGAAGAGAGAGAATGTGTAAAAGTTAAGTTGCTAACATTTGAAGAGCATGGTTATTTAAGGATCACTTTGATGTAAAATAGAGTGCTGTATGTAATAGCTTTAACTTAAAAATGAAAGGCTTATGATATATAAAGAGCATCAAATGGTCACGTAAATATTTTCCTTTTTTTTGGATGAGACCAGTATACAATATGTTTTTATGGAGCCTTATTTTTACAGTTTTAAGGCTTTCCTGTATTCCTTCATTTAGCCCATTTTTCTAAGAAATGCCTTTCACAGACTTTCCTTACAGAGGCTTCTAAAGCTATTGGGAAGTAACTCTGTCCCTACACATGTAGGAGGCATCTTTGACTACATCTGATCATTCACATGTATTTCTAAAAAGGCACTGAAATATCAGTATTTTTAAAACTTTATTTCCTAAGTTTATGCTACTTAAAGCCCAGTCCTTAGCCATTATGACCAGTGTGCTAAATTGATAAAGCATCTATTTTTCCTATCCAGAAATGACTACTGAATGAAACCTGGTTGTCCTTCGTAACTGAATGACTCCTTGGATGAAGTCAAGGTGTCTCTGCCATTTCATGTTGGCTTTCTGGGGCAGATGCCAGTTTGTTCAGTCATCTTGGGTTAAGGAAAAAATATGACATTGGTTTTTTTTCCCCCTCCATTCTTTCTTGTTCTCATTTTCTTTCTCTGTCCTTTGCACTGCCCTTCCACTTACTTATGCCCAGCTCTTAATGTACTTAACATCTTGCCCAGTGCCTCCACAGCCCAACTTTTAGCAAAACCTGATCTTCAGAAAGAATCAGAGAAATTCATCCAACCTGAAACAAAGCAAATAAATCTCTTGCCTCATTAAGCCCTTGATGAATGTTAAATGCATGAATAAGATGTAAATCACTAATACTGTTTCTTCTGGCTGATGATTGTTGTGTAACAAACTACTAAAGTGCCCACAGATCCTGAGTCAAGAATTCACAAAGGCACAGAACAGCTCTGCTCTGTTCCATGTGTTTGGGACCTCAACTAGAATGACTCAGATAGCTGGGGGTGACTCAGATGGCAGAGTTGGGACACAGGGACTGGGAGTATCTCTCTCAAGATGGCTTCAGTCACCTGTCTGGTGTCTGATCTGGGATGACTGAAGATCAGGCTCATCTGGGATTGTCAAATAGCATCCCTATATGAAGGTTCTCCAGCATGATGGTCTCAGGATAATTGGATTTCTACAAGAAAACAATTCATTGCTCTAAGAACAAGTGTTTCCTGAGTCCAAAGGGGATGTTGCATGGTCTCTTATGAACTAGCCTTGGGACTCACATAGCATCATGTCCAATATACTCTATTAGTAAAAGCAGTCACAGATCCCACCAGAACTTGAGAAGAAGGGGCTGAGGTCACCTCTCATTAGGAGAAGAATCAGGCAAACTTGTGGCTTCTGGTTAAAATAGGCACAATGCCTATTTTATTAATTCCTAAGATGAGTTCCCTCTTTACAGAGGAAAAGAAGTGAAAAAGCCAAATAGTGAATAGAAAACACACAGGTATCTGTGGGTAGGTGGAGAAAATATTTTTAAGAAAGGAACCACCTAGTGATACATAAATGACTAAGAACAATTTCAAGAAGCCCCTCTTTAGGATTTTAGAAGGACTTATTGAACTTATTCAGACTACTGAAAATATTACAATACCAACTTCTTGGTTTTTTTATGCATTTTCAAACATTTATTTATGAAGTAGGTGGAGAAAGGAGAATGAAACTAACATTAATTGCATTCCTTCTGCTTCTAAGATCCCAGGGACTGTGCAGTTCTAAAATTGCAGTTTCTGCGTGTGATGGTCAAAGCTGGCATCAACTCATATGAGAATGCATGGGAATAAATTTACATGTCATCAAATACCTTTATAGAAATGATAAAGTTTCAATGTCTTTAGATTAAATGAAAAAATCTAAAACACGCATATAAATGCTATATAGTTGTATAGAATATGACTGCTAATTCATCTAGTATAATATATGGTAGATTTTTCTAGTATATTGTTTATAATATGATAGTTGGGTTCCTCAGAATATTTGTACTATCAGATATTATCTTATAAAAACAATTTTTTTTTGCAGTGGGGGAAACTAGGAACTATGCAGTTTCAGATTTTCATATAAAAGTTATATTTTTATATTAATTTTAATGATAAAACTGTTTTTATCTGTAATGGTAATTGTTATGGCAATACATCAAATGCCTAAAAAATGTTACAATGTGGCCAAAAGACACGTAAACACTACTGAACATATCCTGAAAAATAGGTACAACTAGACCAAATGTGAGTTTCCAGTTCATAAATAACACAGCCTGTTTTCATAACGAGAAAATTACTTTGGGATAAAATGGCTTTAGAAATCTAAAATTAACAATAAAATGCAGAATTACTTACAATGCCAATGGTAAATAAAAGAATGCAATTATTACTGAAAAACTGCAAATCATGAAAAAAAGCACTTGTGTGATCTTATTCATGAGTCAAAAGAATATTATTTTGTTTTGAAGGCTTTACAAAGTCATCCTGGTAAATGGCCACAGGTAGCTGTGGGGAAGGCTTTGTAGAAAATTCATGGTATAAATACCTGCAGTCACATTGCAAGGTCCTTTCTCAAATTGACTTAGCTTATTTTTATGTCAGGGGGTTATAGGTCTGTCAAATGTCTAAATCTGGGAATGAAGAAAAACCATGAATCTCCAGCTGGGCAACTGAAGCTAGGTTTCTTCCCAGCAGACCTAGAATGTTTTCATCTATATATGTCAAGCAGGGCCTTGCCAGACTGTTCATCCATTTCATTTCTGGAGATGCAGTGATTAGCTTGCCACCACCACAGATTTCTTCAGGTCACTTATTCCCATTCTAATACTTTAATTTATTGTGGCAATTGCTCTCACCTTATTTTTTATATGAAAGCTCCATCCCTGGTCTGTTTCATGTTGGGATCCCATCATTCCTACTGTGATCAGGGACACCAGCTCTACTGCAGCACCCTTCACCACCATCTTTAGTATAGACAAGATGGCTGCCACAGAACTCTTCTCACCCATTGGGTTAAAGGAATACTTTGGTTAAGGGAGTGACCTTTGAGGTCTGCTGGATGGATATGAAGTGCTAGTGATGGTATAAGAAATGCTGAATCAAAATTGCACTTTTTAAAAAAAGATTTTATTTATTTATTTGAAAGAGAGAGAAAGCACAAGTGGGAGGATGGGTAGAGGGAGAGGGACAAGCAGACTCTGTGCTGAGCAGGGAGCCTGACATGGAGCTCAATCCCAGCACCCTGAGATCATGACCTTAGCTGAAGTCAGATGCTTAATCAACTGAGCCACCCAGGTGCTCCAACATTGCACATTTCTTTCTTTCTTTCTCTTTCTTTTTTTCTTCCTTCAAGATCTTATTTATTTATTTGTCTGAGAGAGAGAGAGAGAGAGAGAGAGCGAGTGCACAGGCAGGCAGAGGCAGAGAAGCAGGTTCCCTGCCGAGCAAGGAGCCCAATGTGGGACTCGATCCCAGGATGCTGGGATCATGACCTGAGCCGAAGGCAGCTGCTTAACTGACTTAGCCACCCAGGCATCCTAACATTGCACATTTCTAAGGCTATATAACGAGGATGGAGTTGAAATCCAGAAAACAAAGAATATCCTTTCTAAACATCTTTTGAGAGGTACACCTGGGTGACTCAGTCAGTTAAGGATCTGACTCTTGATTTTGGCTCAGGTCATAATCTCAGGGTTTTAGGATTGAGCCCTGCATTGGGCTCCACTCTTAGCAGGGATTCTGCTTGAGGATTGTCTTCCTCTCCCTCTGCCCCTCTCCTGCTAAAATAAATAAGTAAATCTAAAAAAAAAAACAAAAAAACAAAATCAAAACATCTGTTGTGTTTGCTTCCTAGCCCTACCAACTGTTAACTTGGCATAGGGAAGAGTGGCCTCAATCTGGATGTGTGCTCATGTGATCATAATAAAATATTTTAAGAAATAGAAAAAAATTTTTGAGGACTAGTTACACAATTGTATTGTGTCAATGCCAGAAGCTTATGGTTTATATTTGCTTTGTCTATATATAACTTTAACATTTTTCTGTGGATTTGTTGGTCTCTTCTTAAATAGCCACTAATATATCAGTTATATTTTTGTTCAGAATTCTTTATGTAATAGGCTGATTTTAGATAATGGAAAAAATTAAAAATTATAAGGGTAAATGATTTTATTTTACTAATTTCGTGTATTCCTTTTTCCTGAGAAGAGTTGTAGCTAAGATTGAAAGCAAACTTCACCAGCCCTCCTCAGCACCTTAAACATGTCTCAATTTGTATCATATTCCTTCTCTCTCTCTCCCTTTCCTCCTTCTCAGAGTCCATCTGGTAGGAACTACTGTTCAGCCACATCCTCCTATCATTGAGAGAAAAACTCTAACTCCTAGTTGTTTTGGCATGGTGTTCAATAAGTAAATCCCAAATTTGAGAGTTTCAGGAAAAAAATAATCCATTTCTCTAGTAACAAATTTTGCCTCTTGCAAGGCAAATGTTCTTACTTTCAGATCATTGACTTGTTATGGACTTAAGTTAAATCTATTTTGAAACCCAGCCAAGAAATGTCAGCAATGATTTTTAAATTCTGCATGATATCTGACCTTTCCTTCCCTGATGCAATGAACCTTGGGCTCTCGGACTACTTTGATTGGTGGAGAGTCTGGGGGGAAGGAGTGTTAAAAAAATGAGAAAAGAAAAATAATTAGGTGATATTTCAATATAACATACTGCTATGTAAAGCCATACTCTATAACAATGGTATAAAAAATGGTACATACATTATTTTATATAAAGGAATCATGATTCCCCTGTATTAGTTATGCAACAGTGTATAACAAATCAGCCCCAAACTTACAGGCTAAAGAAATTTAGCATTATTTATCTTTTATGATTTCTCTGGGTCAGAAGCTTGGGATTAGCATGGCTAGGCTGATCTGTCTCTGTGTCATCTCATGAGGATGTAGTCATCTGTCAGCTAAGACTCAAGTTAATCAAAAGGCTTGATGAATGCTGGAGGATCCTCTTCTAACCTAGTTCCCTCATGTGACTTACAAATTGGTGTGGCTATTGCCTGGAAGTCTCAGTCCCCCCTGCTCCTTTTATTTTATTTTATTTTATTTTATTTTATTTTCAGTGTTCCAAAATTCACTGTTTATGCACCACACCCAGTGCTCACCACCAGGCTCACCCAACCCCCAATGCCCCTCCCCTCCAAAACCCTCAGTTTGTTTCTCAGAGTCCACAGTCTCTGATGGGTCATCTCCCCCTGTAAGTTCCCCCAACTCACTTCTCCTCTCCATCTCCCAATGTCCTCAGTGTTATTCATTATGCTCCACAAGTAAGAGAAACCATATGATAATTGACTCTCTCTGTTGACTTATTTCACTCAGCATAATCTCTTCTAGTCCCATTCATGTTGATACAAAAGTTGGGTATTCATCCTTTCTGATGGAGGCATAATACTCCATTGTATATATGGACCATATCTTCTTTATCCATTCGTCTGTTGAAGGGCATCTTGGCTCTTGCCACAGTTTGGCGACTTGTGGCCATTGCTGCTATAAACATTGGGGTATGGATGGCCGTTCTTTTCATTACATCTGTATCTTTGGGGTAAATACCCAGTAGTGCAGTTGCAGAGTCATAGGGAAGCTCTATTTTTAATTTTTTGAGGAATCTCCACACTGTTTTCCAAAGTGGCTACACCAACTTGCATTCTCACAAACAGTGTAAGAGGATTCCCCTTTCTCCACATTCTCTCCAACACTTGTTGTTTCCTGTCTTCTTAATTTTGGCCATTCTAACTGTGTAAGGTGGTATCTCAATGTGGTTTTGATTTGAATCTCCCTGATGGCTAATGATGCCTGTTAGCCATTTGTATGTCTCCTTTGGAGAAGTGTTTGTTCATGTCTTCTGCCCATCTTTTAACGTGATTATCTGTTGAGTTTGAGGAGTTCTTTATAGATTTTGGATATCAGCCCTTTGTCTGTAGTGTCACTTGTGAATATCTTCTCCCATTCTGGGGTTGTCTCTTTGTTTTATTGACTATTTCCTTTGCTATGCAGAAGCTTTTGATCTTGATGAAGTCCCAAAAGTTCACTTTCACTTTTGTTTCCTTTGCCTTTGGAGACATATCTTGAAAGAAGTTGCTGTAGCCGATGTTGAAGAGATTTCTGGCTATGTTGTCCTCTAGGATTTTGATAGATTCCTGCCTCACATTGAGGTCTTTTATCCATTTCAAGTTTATCTTTGTGTATGGTGTAAGAGAATGGTTGAGTTTCATTCTTCTACACATCGCTGTCCAATATTCCCAGCACCATTTATGGAAGAGACTGTCATTTTTCCACTGTATATTTTTTCCTGCTTTGTTGAAGATTATTGGACCACAGAATTGAGGGTGCATATCTGGCCTCTCTACTCTGTTCCACTGGTCTATGTGTCTGTTTTTGTGCCAGTACCATGCTGTCTTGGTGAAAACAGCTTTGTAGTAAAGCTTGAAATCAGGCAACGTGATGCCCCCAGTTTTGTTTTTCCTTTTCAACATGTCCTTAGCAATTCAGGGTCTCTTCTGGTTCCGCACAAATTTTAGGATTGTTTGTTCCAGCTCTTTGAAAAATTCTGGTGGAATTTTGATTGGGATGGCATTTAAAGTATAGATTATTCTAGGCAATATAGACATTTTGACAATGCTTATTCTTCTGATCCATGAGCATGGAATGGTCTTCCATCTTTTTTGTGTCTTCTTCAATTTCTTTCATAAGTTGAGTACAGGTCTGTTCCTCTTTGGTTAGATTTATTCCCAGGTATCTTATGGTTCTTGATGCTATAGTAAATGGAATCGGTTCTTTAATTTCCCTTTCTATTTTTTCATTATTAGTGTATAAGAAAGCAACTGATTTCTGTAGATTGATTTTTGTATCCTGCCACATTACTGAATTGCTGTATGAGTTCTAGTAGTTTGGGGTGGAATCATTTGGATTTTCCATATAAAGTATCATGTTATCTGCAAAGAAACAGTTTGACTTCTTCATTGCCAATTTGAATACCTTTTATTTCTTTCTGTTGTCTGATTGCTATTGCTAGGACTTCTAGTACTATGTTGAACAAGAGTGGGCATCCTTGTCATGTTCCTGATCTCAAAGGGAAAGCTGTCAGCTTTTCCCCATTGAGGATGATATTCACAGTGGGTTTTTCATAGATAGATTTTGTGAAGTTGAGGAATGTTCCCTCTATCCCTATACTTTGAATCATTTTAATCAGGAATGGATTGGATAAAATGAGAGGACCCGTCCATATGTTGTCTACAAGAGACACATTTTGAACCTAAGGTACATCCAGACTGAAAGTGAAGGGATAGAGAAACATCTTTTATGCCAATGGACCTCAAAAAAGAGCTGGGGTAGCAATTTTTATATCAGATAAATTAGATTTTAAACTAAAGACTGTAGTCAGAGATAAAGAATGACACTACATCATTATTAAAGGGTCTATCCACCAAGAAGATCTAACAATTGTAAATATTTATGCCCCCAATATGGGAGCAGCCAACTACATAAGATAACTGTTAATCAAGATAAAGAGCTATATCGATATGAATACATTAATAGTAGGGGATCTTAACACGCCACTCTCAGTAATAGACAGATCATCCAAGCAGAAAATCAATAAAGGAACAAGTCATTGAGTGCACATTGGACCAGATGGACCTCATAGATATATACAGACCATTCCACGCAAAAACAACAGAATACTCATTCTTCTTGAGTGCACAGAACAAACCACATGCTGGGTCACAAGTTAGGGCTCAATTGATATCAAAAGATTGAGATTATTCACTGCATATTCTCAGACCACAATGCTTTGAAACTGGAACTCAACCACAAGAAAAAGTTTGGAAGGAATTCAAACACTTGGAAGCTAAAGACCACCTTGCTTTAGAATGTTTGAATCAACCAGTAAATCAAAGAGGAACTTAAACAATTCATGGGAACAGGTAAGAATGAAGAAACTTCGGTCCAAAGCTTATGGGATACAGCAAAGGCGGTCCTAAGGAGGAAATACATAGCCATCCAAGCCTCCCTCAGAAACATTGAAAAATCCAGAATACACCAGCTCTCTTTACACCTTAAAAAACTGGAGAATCAACAACAAATTAAGCCAACCTCACACACAAGAAGGGAAATAATCAAGATTAGAGCACAGATCAATGAGATAGAAACTAGAGATACAGTAGAACCATTAACGAAACTAGAAGCTGGTTTTTTGAAAGAATCAATAAGATTGATAAACCTTTGGCCAAACTAATCCAAAAGAAAAGAGAGAGGACCCAAATTAATAAAATTATGAAGGAAAAGGGAGAGATCATGACTAACACCAAGGAAATAGAAAGAATCATCAGAAATTATTATCAACAGTTATATGCCAATAAGTTAAGCAACCTAGAAGAAATGGATGCATTCCTGGAAACCTATAAACTTCCAAAACTCAATCAGGAAGAAATTGACACCCTGAGTAGACCAATATCTAGTAAGGAGATTGAAGCAGAGATCAAAAACCTCCCAAAAAACAAGAGCCCAGAACCTGATGGATTCCCTGGAGAATTCTACCAAACACTCAAAGAAGAAATAATACCTATTCTCCTGAAGCTGTTTCAAAAAATAGAAACAAAAGGGAAACTTCCAGACTCTTTTTATGGAGCCAGCATTACCTGATCCCCGAACCAGGCCAAGACCCCACCAAAAAGGAGAATTTCAGACCAATATCCCTGGTGAATATAGATGCTAAGATTCTCTTTTTTTAAACAAATTTTAAACAAAATTTTTTAAATTTTTTAATTAACATATGATGTATTATTAGCCCCAGGGGTACAGATCCGTGTCTGTGAATAGCCAAGTTTACACACTTCACAGCACTCACCATAGCACATACCTTCCCCAATGTCCATAACTCTACCACCCTCTCCCTCCCCCTTTCCCCTGGCAACCCTCAGTTTGTTTTGTGAGATTAAGAGTCTCTTATGGTTTGTCTCCCTCCCAATCCCATCTTGTTTCATTTATTCTTTTCCTACCCCCCAAATCCCTGATGTTGCATCTCAGCTTCCTCATATCAGGGAGATCATATGATAATTGTCTTTCTCTGATTGACTTATTTTGCTAAGCATAATACCCTCTAGTTCCATCCATGTCATTGCAAAGATTTCATTTCTTTTGATGGCTGCATAGTATTCCATTGGACATATATATACTACATGTTTATCCATTCATCTGTTGATGGACATCTAGGTTCTTTCCATAGTTTGGCTATTGTGGACATTGCTGCTATAAATATTCAGGTGCATGTGCCCCTTTGGATCACTACCTTTGTATCTTTAGGGTAAATATCCAGTAGTGCGATTGCTGGGTCATAGGGTAGCTCTATTTTCAACTTTTTGAGGAACCTCCATGCTGTTTTCCAGAGTGGTTGCACCATTCCCACCATTCCCACCAACAATGGAGGAGGGTTCCCCTTTCTCTGGATGCTAAGCTTCTCAACAAGATCCTAGCTAATAGGATCCAACAGTACATTAAAAAGATTATTCACCATGACCAGGTGGGAATTATTCCTGGGATGCAAGGGTGGTTCAACATTTGCAAATCAATCAATGTGATAGAACAAATCAATAAGAGAGAAGAAACACATGGTTCTCTCAATTGATGCAGAAAAAGCATTTGACAAGATACAGCATCAGTCTCCCTTCATATGGGTGTTTCCACGGGCTGCCTGATTGTCTTTAACATATGATGGCTGTGTTCCCCTGGGATCAATCCAAGAGGCTAAGGCTGAAGCTGCAGTGTGTTTTATAACTTAGCCTTGGAAATCACACGCAGCTACTTTTGATGTATTCTTTTAGTCACATAGGTCAGCTTTGATTCAGTGTGGGAGGGCACTACACAGGGATCTGAACACAGGGAGGTGAGGATCAGTGGGGTTCATAGTCTGCTCTCTGATGCCTAATGGTTGATATCACTCCCAAATAAAAAAATATACTTACTGTCTCCCAAGAACCCCCAATGTTTCTTCTCATTATAACATCAGTTTGAGAACCAGGATCTCATAATGTAAGTCAGGTCCAGGTAGAGATGAAGCTTTTTATATAGACTTCCTGAAGTAAAGCTCCTCTAGTTCCTACCAGCCTGAACACTGAGAGAAAAACTATCTGTCCCTGATGTCCACCCAATAGGTATAGTGAGACAGGAGTAGGATAACTGCTTTCCATTCAGAAAAGAGGGAAATGGGAGGCATATGGCAATCACTAGTTCATAACAATTCTGAAATCCATCGGGGCATATGCTGCTACTTCCTGATAAACTTTCATTCCTGCTGCTTCCTGGAATTGATTCTTGATGGCCCTTGTGTCTGTTCATTCCAATCTCTAAATCATCCTCTCCCATCTGCCATAAAAAGTAGTTTGTGTTTCCAAGTGAGTAGTTTTCTTGGCCTACTTTATATTTTTGGTTCTAAAGGCTCTTTTCATTTTTTACTGTCCCTGCCCATTTTAGTCCAATCTGGTGACATTTATACTAACACAGTTACCCTTAAAGCTTTGTGGGTTTTTCATGAATATTATTGGGGTTCACTCTAGAGACAAACCCTTTAGGATAAGTCCTGATCTACTGTGGGCTTCTGCTGAAATTCCTGAGGGACAGCACTTCAGGAGCCCAATTTTTTCAAAAGTTTTATTTATTTATTTTAGAAAGAGGCAGTATGCATGTGCAAGGGAGGGGTCTGGGGGAATGGGAGGAGCAGATGGGGAGGGAGAGGGAAAGGGAAAACATCTCAAACAGACTACAAGCTGAGCATGGAGCAGGGCTTAATCCTATGACCCCAAGATTGTGATCTGTGCTGAAAACAAGAGTCGGATGCTCAACAGACTGAGCCACCCAGGACATCCCAAGAGGACCCCGATTATTTAAATGAGAGGATACCACTCAAAACCCTCAAGGGCATTTTTACTGACCAAAGTTCTCAGAGGCACTGCCTTTCTCTTTCTTAAGGTCTCAACAAAGAATTTTCCAGTCACACCTTTAGTTTTATCTTTATACCATGTTTCCTAATTGGGCCTTGGATTGGGTCTACTTGTAGGATTTCTTAATTTTAGCATTGTGTATAGTCTGGAGAGGCCACGATTCTTGGCTTTTCAACAGTCCTTCCTTTGCTTCTCTCTTCTGTTGCATTTTACTATAAGCTGAAGAAGCATCCATATGGTGCTTTCAGTAGTACCTAGAAATCTCCTTGGCTCTCTCACCCAGTTCATGAGGTACAATTTTTACATTCTCACCTTATCATAATCAAAAATGTTGGTAAGTTGTTTGCTGCAACATAATCAAGATCCCTTTTCTTTTCCCAATAGTATTTCCCTTATTTCTTTTTTGCCCTTACCAACAACTTTGTGATGTAGTTTTTTAAAATGTTGGTGAGGAGGGTGGGATTCAGAGCCCATGGCCAAGAAAGAATTCTTTAGATGTACCTTTGGTGCCAGAAAAGGTGGTTTATTGAAGCATGGGAACAGGATTGTGGACAGAAAGAGCTGCTGCTGGCTGCTGGCTGCTGCCTTGGGGATTGTGAGGAGAAAATGATTATATACCTTGGGATTGGAAGAAGTAAGTATAAGGGAACTTCCAAAAGGACTTTCATATGCTAAAGAAGACTCAGGATCCAGGAGAAAGGTTATAAACTGCCCATCTCAAGTATTTGTCAATGGGCAGCAGGTTATAAAGATATTTAATTTTATCTACAGTTCCTTCTGCCTTTGTTTCCCACATCACTTGTAGAAGACTACAAGGTTCTTTTAATACTTCAGTTCAATCTGTTCAAGACCCTTTAGATTTCTCACAGATGGGCTTCTCAACACTTCTCAGTGTTTGCTCTTCATGCAATCCCTAAGCCACTCCTTTTTAGGTTTTTGTTATGGCAGTACTCAGTTCCAGATACCAAAATGTATGTTAATCACCTACTGCTGTACAAATACATTACCCAAGAACTTAGTGGGTTAAAGGAAAATGAACATGTATTATTTCACACAGATTCCTTAGATTAGGAATTCAGACAGGGCACAGAGGAGATAGTTTTTCTCTGCTCCATGATGTTTGGGGTCTCAGCTAGAAGGCACAGAGTTTGGAAGCTAGAAGCACTGAAAACTTGTTTGTTTGTCTAGTGGTTGATATGTATGTTGACTGGAAGTCTAGCTGGAACTGTTGGTTTTCACAGCCACATTTAAAAAATCTTTTTTTTAATTTTTAATTTTTTTAAATTAAAAAAACCTTTTTTTAAAAAAAATCTCCACATGGCCTTTACTTTACCACAACATGGCGGCTGGATTCTAGAGACCTAGCCTTAGAAGTCAGTAGCATCACTTTTGCTGTATTACATTGGTCTGGTTAGTCACAAGCGCCCATGCAGATCTAAGGGGAGGGAATATAGATATCACCTTTTACTGGGAAGAGTGCCAGCCACATTATAAAAAGAACATATAGATGTTTGTATAGGTGTTTCCACTTTTGGAAAATACAGTCTACCATAGCCACCAAGACTTTAAGTCGTGTCAAGAATGAAAATGCTCTCAGGCACATCAAGCCATATATCGTATGCTACCAATTTACTCACAATATTGTATATGATATATGTATATATACATATATTTAATTACTTATACTTAATTTTAAAGGTGACATCTGAAATTCTAATTCTACTGAAAAAATTAAATCGTAAATATAATATTGACAAATATTAGAGGGTATTGAGGGTAACAATAAAAATACACATCATTTACTATTATAATCAATGATAAAATTTCATAGAATTCCAAATTGTAAGAGTGAATGTTAAAGACTTCCCTTAAAAGTATTGAATCTTAGGGACGCCTGGGTGGCTCAGTTGGTTAAGCGGCTGCCTTCGGCTCAGGTCATGATCCCAGCGTCCTGGGATCGAGTCCCGCATGGGGCTCCTTGCTCGGCAGGGAGCCTGCTTCACCCTCTGCCTCCGCCTGCCTCTCTGTCTGCCTGTGCTCGCGCGCTCTCTCTCTCTCTCTAACAAATAAATAAATAAAATTAAAAAAAAAAAGTATTGAATTTAAAAAAAAAAGTATTGAATCTTGGGGCGCCTGGGTGGCTCAGTGGGTTAAGCCTCTGCCTTCAGCTCAGGTCATGATTTCAGGGGCCTGGGGTCAAGCCCCGCATTAGGCTCACTGCTCAACTGGGAGTCGGCTTCCCCCCACCCCCTGCCTGCCTCTCTGCCTACTTGTGATCTCTGTCTGCCAAATAAATAAATAAAATCTTTTAAAAAAAAGTATTGAATCTTTTAGAAGAATTTCACTAAATAATCAGAATAACATAAATTCTTTTATCTTCCATTTAGAACATTATATATAGTTACATTAAAGATGAATTTTTGCTTTATACTTATATTTTCATAGCATATAGTTAACCAAAAGAGAGGACCAGATGGGATAAAATTCTATTTTGATGGACATTGGCATAAAAAGGGAAATCTCAGCAATCTGTGCATATTGGTTCCAAGATTCTAAATATGTAGATGTACAGAGAATCTGTAAGTCTCTGCATAGGAAAGACTGTATCATATATATACAACATGGTAGAAGATAGATCTTTGTATTTTGACATTCACCGGGCCTATATTTGGTCTGGATGGTAGGCCCTTGTGACCCAAAGTGTGATCTATGGACCAGCAGCAATGGCATTAGTGGAGGTTTTTAGAAATGAAAACTATCAGATCCTGCTGGAACCACTGACCATAACCTGTGTTTTTACAAGGTCCCATGCTGATTCATAAGTACACTGAGAAGCACTGAGAAGACAGTATTTTTTTTAACACGAATATGTTCACATTTCAAGATGGGCATGCAAATTAACTTTGAATTGACCTTACCATGATTTGTTGAGGCAGGTTTTCTGTGTGTGTTGAGTATTACTGACTGGATTTGCCACGTGGCCATAAGAAACAAAAGTTTTCTTAACTCTTCATTGTTTTTTGACCAAATCATTTTTCACTTTCTTTTTACCTCCCTGTCATCTAGACAAGACATTGACTGGGTTGGCAAACAACTAATATTAGGAGGTGTTGCCTCCTCCACTTTCATTATGAAGCATTCACTCTAGACATTCTTTCCAAAGGTGACTATTTGAAATTATGCATTTCAGTTTATTTATTCAAATGCTTAATATGAAAATTTCAAAGATACAGAAACATTTAAACAATTGTACAATAGAGTGCTGATTTTACTATTATTGCTCCTGATTTTAGGGAGTTACAGACTATTCTATGTGGTCACCTCATGATTGGCTCTTGCTGTAGCCAGCAACTACTTCCAATTAAGGTGGTGTACTAGATCTCTAGCTCCAACAGTAAAAACTTTTTCCATGTTTTCTTTAACTTTATTAAGACTTTTTTTTCCCCTGAATTATTTAAAAGTTATTTAGGGGCATGGTAAACCTTCATCTAATAATATTTTATCATATTTCTAAACAATGAAGACATTTTCTTTTCTAATCCTAATACCATTATCACACCTGATAAAATTAGCAGTACTTGCCTGCTGTCTAATATACAGTCTATATTCAAATCTTACCAAGTATCTTTAATAGTTTTTTTTTTTTTTGAATCCAGGGGAAAATGTCATTTTTCTTTGTTTCCTTTTGTTTGGAGAAGGGGAGGGCATAAAATCGAGTTTATTTTTTAAACCTTTTGTTTGAAAAATAGTTAGCTTCAACCTTTGGCCTCCCAGTTTGACTGGGTAGAAGTTTTGTATGGAGGAAATTTAGAGGCACAAGTTTTGGAAATGATTCAGGTAGTGAAGACAAATGTGGTTCAAATATTTACAGATTAAGAAAATGGAGAATAACAATACATTTGAATCTGAACACACATTTTTAACAAGATTCCATCAGCTTTTTCTTAAAAGTAAATATTTGCATAGTGTCTCTGCACACAGGAGCTCTGTTGGCTCTTTCAAATATGAAAAGAAAAAAAAAAAGAGGCAGTTACCTTTCACTATCTGCTGTTCATTACTTTATGTTCTTTATGCAGACAAGAGCCACAGCAATGTTTACCCTAAGTGAGAATCTTCACTCTGTACATAATTTGTCAAAGTTTGGAAGTCCTAGCTGAAGTGAACATGACATCATATTAAAGGGGGACAGAGCAACAATTTTTTAAATAACTTTTTAATTTTTTATAAACAGATAATGTATTATTAGCCCCAGGGGTATAGGTCTGTGAATCACCAGGTTTACATACTTCACAGCACTCACCATAGCACATACCTTCCCCAATGTCCATAACCCTACCACCCTCTCCCTTCCCCCCTCCCCCTGGCAACCCTCAGTTTGTTTTGTGAGATTAAGAGTCTCTTACAGTTTGTCTCCCTCCCAATCCCATCTTGTTTCATTTATTCTTTTCCTACCCTCTAAGCCCCCCACTTTGCCTCTCCACTTCCTCATATCAGGGAGATCATATGATAGTTGTCCTTCTCCGATTGACTTATTTCACTCAACATAACACCCTCTAGTTCCATCCACGTCATTGCAAATGGCAAGATTTCATTTCCTTTGATGGCTGCATAGTATTCCATTGGATATATATACCACATCTTCTTTATCCATTCATCTATCTATTGATGGATCTCTAGGTTCTTTCCATAGTCTGGCTATTGTGGACATTGCTACTATAAATATTCAGGTGCACGTGCCCTTTTGTATCACTACGTTTGTATCTTTAGGGTAAATACCCAGTAGTGTGATTGCTGGGTCATAGGGTAGCTCTATTTTCAATTTTTTGAGGAACCTCCATGCTGTTTTCCAGAGTGGTTGCACCAGCTTGCATTCCCACCAACGGTGGAGGAGGGTTCCCCTTTCTCCACATCCTCGCCAGCATCTGTCATTTCCTGACTTGTTAATTTTAGCCATTCTGACTGGTGTGAGGTGGTATCGCATTGTGGTTTTGATTTGTATTTCCCTGATGCCGAGTGATGTGGAGCACTTTTTCATGTGTCTGTTGGCCATCTGGAGATCTTCTTTGCAGAAATATCTGTTCATGTCCTCTCCCCATTTCTTGATTGGATTATTTGTTCTTTCAGTGTTGAGTTTGATAAATTCTTTATAGGTTTTGGATACTAGCCCTTTTTCTGATATGTCATTTGCAAATATCTTCTCCCATTCTGTCAGTTGTCTTTTGGTTTTGTTAACTGTTTCCTTTGCTGTGCAAAAGCTTTTGATCTTGATAAAGTCCCAATAGTTCACTTTTGCCCTTGCTTCCCTTGCCTTTGGTGATGTTCCTAGGAAGAAGTTGTTGCAGCTGAGGTCAAAGAGGTTTCTGCCTGTGTTCTCCTCAAGGATTTTGATGGATTCTTGTCTCACATTGAGGTCTTTCATCCATTTTGAGTCTATATTTGTGTGTGGTGTAAGGAAATGGCCCAATTTCATTTTTCTGCATGTGGCTGTCCAATTTTCCCAACACCATTTGTTGAAGAGGCTGTCTTTTTTCCATTGGACATTCTTTCCTGCTTTGTCAAAGATTAGTTGACCATAGAGTTGAGGGTCTATTTCTGGGCTCTCTATTCTGTTCCATTGATCTATGTGTCTGTTTTTGTGCCAGTACCATACTGTCTTGATGATGACAGCATTGTAATAGAGCTAGAAGTCTGGAATTGTGATGCCACTAACTTCAGCTTTCTTTTTCAATATTCCTTTGGCTATTCGAGGTCTTTTCTGGTTCCATATAAATTTTAGGATTATTTGCTCCATTTCTTTGAAAAAAGTTGCTGCTTTTTGATAGGGATTGCATTAAACATGTAGATTGCTTTAAGTAGCATAGGCATTTTCACAATATTTGTTCTTCTAATCCATGAGTATGGAATGTTTTTCCATTTCTTTGTATCTTCTTCAATTTTTTTCATGAGTACTTTATAGTTTTCTGAGTATAGATTCTTTGCCTCTTTGGTTAGGTTTATTCCTAGGTATCTTATGGTTTTGGGTGTAATTGTAAATGGGATCAACTCCTTAATTTCTCTTTCTTCTGTCCTGTTGTTGGTATAAAGAAATGCAACTGATTTTTGTGCATTGATTTTATATCCTGACACTTTACTGAATGCCTGTATGAGTTGTAGCAGTTTTGGAGTGGAGCCTTTTGGGTTTTCCACATATAGTATCATATTATCTGTGATGAGTGATAGTTTGACTTCTTCTTTGCCAATTTGGATGCCTTTAATTTCTTTTTGTTGTCTGATTGCCGAGGCTAGGACTTCTAGTACTATGTTGAATAGCAGTGGTGATAATGGACATCCCTGCCATGTTCCTGACCTTAGGGGAAAAGTTCTCAGTTTTTCCCTATTCAGAATGATATTTGCTGTGGGTTTTTCATAGATGGCTTTGATGATATTGAGATATGTGCCCTTTATCCCTAAGCTTTGAAGAGTTTTGATCAGAAAGGGATGCTGTACTTTGTCACATGCTTTTCCAGCATCTATTGAGAGTATCATATGGTTCTTGTTCTTTCTTTTATTAATTTATTGTATCACATTGATTGATTTGCAGATGTTGAACCAAACTTGCAGCCCTGGAATAAATCCCACTTGGTCGTGGTGAATAATCCTTTTAATGTACACTTGGATCCTATTGGCTAGTATTTTGGTGAGAATTTTTGCATCTGTGTTCATCAAGGATATTGGTCTGTAATTCTCTTTTTTGATGGGATCCTTGTCTAGGTTTGGGATCCAGGTGATGCTGGCCTCATAAAATGAGTTTGGAAGTTTTCCTTCCATTTCTATTTATTGGAACAGTTTCAGGAGAAGAGGAATTAATTCTTCTTTAAATGTTTGGTAGAATTCCCCTGGGAAGCCGCCTGGCCCTGGGCTCTTGTTTGTTTGGATATTTTTGATAACTGTTTCAATCTCCTTACTGGTTATAGGTCTGTTCAGGTTTTCTATTTCTTCCTGGTTCATTTGTGGTAGTTTATCAGAGCAACAATTTTGAAGAAAAAAATATGTTAGGTTCATTGAAGGCCACTTTTTTTTTCTTTTTAAGTTTTCATTTAAATTTCAGTTAACATAGAGTGTAATATTACTTTCAGGTGTACAATTAGTGACTCAACAATTCCATACATCACCAGTGCTCAGCACAGCAAGTGTGCTCCTTAATACCTATCATCTATTTGACCCATCCCCCCACCCACCACTCCTCTGGTAACCATCAGTTCGTTCTCTGAAGTTAAGCCTGTTTTTTGGTTTGCCTCCCTCTTTTTTTTTTTTTTTTTACCTCTTTGTTCATTTGTTTCATTTCTTAAATTCCACATGTGAGTTAAATCATATGGTATTTGTGTTTCTCTGACTATTTTGCTTAGTATAATAATCTCTAGCTCTATCCACATCATTGCAAATGGTAAGATTTCATTTTTTTATGACTGAGTAATATCCCCTTGTATATATATACCACTTCTTTTTCCATTCATTACTTGATGGACATTTGGACTGTTTCCATAATTTGGCTATTGTTGATAATGCTGCTATAAACATCAGGGCACATGTATCCCTTTGAATTAGTATTTTTGTATCTTTGGGGTAAATATTTAGTAGTACAGGTATTGGATCCTAGTGTAGTTCTATTTTTAACTTTTTGAAGAAACTCCATACTGTTTTCCAGAGTGGCTGCACCAGTTTGCATTCACACCAACTGTGCAAGTGCATTTCCCTTTCTCCACATCCTTGCCAGCACCTGTTATTTCTGTTATTGTTGATTTTAGTCATTCTGATAGTTGTGAGGTGGTATCTCATTGTAGTTTTGATTTGTATTTCTCTGATGATGAGAGATGCTAAGCATCTTTTCATGTGTTTGTTGGCCATCTGGATGTCCCATAGAAGGCCACTTCTATAGGCTTGTCTCTGAAAGTGACTTTTAATCCTGCTTCCTCTAGCTCCACAGCTTGGGAGCTCATGAAGGAAGGAAAGTGATGAGGATTTGGGAGAAAAGTTGAAGATTTTATGAGTTAATTGATTTTATTGCTGAAAAGGATGGAAAAAGTTTGTGCCAACATTTATTCTAAGAACTCTTTTTTTTAAAGAGATTTTGTTTATTTATCTGAGAGAATGAGAGAGAGAGAACGTGAGAGGGGAGAGGGTCAGAGGGAGAAGCAGACTCCCCACTGAGCAGGGAGCCTGATTTGGGACTCAATCCTGAGACTCCAGGATCATGACCCAAGTTAAAGGCAGTTGCCTAACCAACTGAGCCACCTAGGCACTCTATTCTGAGACCCCATAAGACACTGGTTAACAAATAAGACTGAAACCTAAGAAAAATTGAAAAAAATAGTAATTAAAATATAGTTTGATAAAATATTCATTAGGTTGACATGGTTTATCATTAAGAAATTGACATTTAAATACAATGTACTAGATTATTCTTTTTTTTTTTTTGACTGAGTACTTTGGAATCATGGACATAAACTATTAGGAATGTTTAATAGAAATTGCAGACTTTTGGGGCACCTGGGTGGTTCAGTCTATTAGAGCATCTGCCTTCAGCTCAGGTCATGATCTCTGGGTCTTAGGATAGAGTCCCATGCAGGCTTCCTGCTCAGCAGGGAGTCTGCTTCTCTCTCTTTCCCTCTGCCCCTCCCAGCCACTTGTTCTCTCTCTCTTTCTCAAATAAATAAATAAAAGCTCTAAAAAAAAAAAGAAATTGCAGACTTTCTGCTAAAAGAAGACAAAGGGTAACACAGTTGGGAAGGACTTGGCCTCTGGATTTAGACAGAGCTTAAAATCTTGGCTCTGTTAATATCGATGAATCTGGGTAGGTTATTTAACTTCTCTATGCCTCATTATTAGGTGGGGGTAATAATACCTCCCAAAGTTGTTGTCAAGCATACATGGGAAAATACAGAGTATAGGCTCTGGCAAAAAGCAGGTACTCATGAATGTACATTAGCCTCCCTTTTGTTATACTTATTGATTTTGATGATTTAACCTGTCTGATTCTGAGGAAACCAAACTGGATGCAGGAGAACAATCTAAAACATTACATCTTCAAAATCAGATAATTCCTGCCACTGTGAGAACACTGGAAATGTGGTCTATTGTTCCATTTGTCAGGTAGATGGTAAGGAATAGTTTCTTTGGTTTTTATTAGTTCTCTGTTTAAGCCTTAGTGCTGCAAGATGCTCTGTGTCCAAAAACTTTTAGGGTGAATTATGTGGGAACATATTCTAGACTATTTTCTTTCTAGGGTATCTCAATTTAACGTATTACACTAAATGATATATTTCATAAAAGTACTTTTTTAGAACTCAATCTTTTCCCTTTCTCTGTCTGCTCTACCAGTAGCCTATCTCTTACCATCTCTCACCTGATTGCTGATAGCAGCTCTTTCTTTGTCTTCTGGCCTCCTCTTCTGTCCCACAGAGCAGCTGGGTCATTTTTTCAAACTTAAATCCAATCCTACCACTTGCTTGATAAAAACCCAGCAATACTTTCCATCACTCTTAGAGTAAAATCCAAGTGCCTTTTTCTGGCTTACAAAATCCTGCAAGATCTTTCTGCAACCACATGCCTATAAACATCCCATCTTCCTGCTTATCCACTATTCTCCCAGGAACACTCCAGTCCCACTGGGCACTTCTTGAAAGTGCTACATTTGCTCCCACCTCTGGGCCTTTGCACTAACTCTTTTCTTTCTACCTGAATTGATTTCTTCCTAATTTTTACATGGCTGGCTCCTTCTTACATGTTAGATTTGGCCCTTCTTCACAGACTTTCCCTGACTACCTGGTTTGAAATAGTCACCTGGTTATTTTCTTTGCATAGCATTTTCCTCTGAAATTTCTCATTTATTATTTCTCCCACAAAGGTGTGCAGTATATAACAAAGGGGACATGGCTTTCTTGTTCACTGCTTTCTCCTGTAGCAAGACTAGTGCTTGGCATAATTATCAACTTAATAAATAGAGCTGAGTGAATCAAATGGCATGACTCCCCATTCCCCTCTTTCTGTTTTTATTCTTGGATATGAGGGAAATAGTCTGATATGGAGAGGCTAAGAAAAGTGGAATGAGGAAGAAATACAAAGATATGACTATGCTTTACCTAAGAAAGTTTCTATTGATTGGACTTTAACCTAAAGATGATTTTATACTACCAAAAAAAAAATCTTGAAAGGTTTATTTTTTAAGGTTTTATTTATTTATTTATTTATTTGGCAGAGAGAGGAAGAGAAATCACAAGTAGGCAGAGAGGCAGGCAGAGAGAGAGAGAGGGGGAAGCAGGTTCCCCACCAAGCAGGGAGCCCGATGCGGGGCTCAATCCCAGGACCCCGAGATCATGGCCCGAACTGAAGGCAGAGGCTCAACCCGCTGAGCCACCCAGGTGCCCCAAAAGAAAGGTTTATTTTAATAAACAAGTAAGTGTCTTACCACCAGCAGCAGTATCTTACAGTTATCAATCTGATGAAGCTTCGCTTTCTGAGTGATTGCAGATGTGCTGTGTTGTTTGACTGTAATTTGATAATTGGTCATTGTGCTGAGGTTTACAAGCTACAGTCTTTTTTCTTTTCTTCTTTTTCATTTCTATCCACCATCCACTGTCACACAGCACATGATAAGTTTTTAGTTATAGACTGTAAATACCTAAGACTCAAACAGCCTGTGTTCTAATGACAATGTTCTACATCTGTGTTGTACTTAATACATTGCCAAATGTTTTCACATTTATTACTCAATTTATCTTCTAAAATATTTTATTTATAAAATGTGGTTTTCTCACATATTGCCTATGTTCATTTATTGACAATTCCTCTCTTACCATCAAAGAAGTGAAAAGATTTCCAGAAATATTGCATATGCATTTCTTCAAAACTCAGTATTAATTTTTCCACCATGCATTGAATTAACTCTTGAGTTTTCTAGTATGTTTTACCCCTTTGATCTTTTTTTTTTCAATGCTTTTTGATAGGTCTATGGGAATTCTCCATGGCTGTTAAAGATATCTTTAAGCCCTAGCCAGTGTTTCTTGTTTCATCTATTTGTCTCTTCTGTTTAATAAACCCCTGTGCAGACTTATTTGCAGCTTTTGTGCTCTTTTTGACTGATTTTCTTCTACCTTTAAAGCCTCTTGCTGTGGCAGAGCACAGGTATGGTCTCTGACCTCTCTGAAAAGATTTTATTTATTTATTTGTTTATTTATTTATTTATTTGACAGAGACAGAGAGCACAAGTAGGCAGAGCAGCAGGCAGAGAGAGAGAGAGTGGGGGAAGCAGGCTCCCCATCAAGCAGACAGCCTGATGCGGGGCTTGATCCCAGGAACCTGGGATCATGACCTGAGCTGAAGGCAGAGGCTTAATCCACTGAGCCACTCAGGTGCCCCTTGAAAAGATTTTTTGCAAGACTTACGTGTTTTTATCTTGGTCTTCCTTTAATTCCACCAATTTTTGCTTTATAAATGTCAGGGTTTTTTTTGTTTATATCTTGACATAATACAGTCCTGGCTTTCAGATTTGGGCCTTTTTTATTTAGTTTGTCTTTTCTTCAACAGATCTTTTTTAGGTATTGCTATTTCTTGTAATGAAATGTTTTGTCTTATCGAAAAACTTTCTCATCTGATTTTTAACAGAGCAAGAAGAATTTGATTTCTGACATTTTTCTCTCTGCCCCTTCACCTCTCCACCCTATTGTCATCTTCCTCCCTTGAAAAATTTACTCTCCAGAATATTGCAGTGTGCCTTAGGCAATGTAAGCTGCTATAACAAAGCATTATAGACCGAGTGGCTTATAAGAAATAGTAATTTATTTCATATAGTTCTGAAGGCTGGGAAGATCAAGGCTAGCACATCCCATGTCTGGTGAAACCTCACCTCCTAGTTCATAGATGGCCCTCTTCTCACTGTATCCGCATGTGGTGGAAGGGGAAAAGGAGCTCTATGGAATCTCTCCTTTTTTTTTTTTTAAAAGACCATTTATTTATTTATTTATTTGAAAGAGAGAGAGAGAGAAAACAAAGCATGCAAGAGAGATAACATGAGTGGTGGGGAGAGAGGTGGAGGGAGAAACAGACTCCCGCTGAGCAGGGATCCTGGTGCGGGGCTTCATCCCAGGACTCTGGGATCAAGACCTGAGCCAAAGGGAGATGCTTAACCAACTGAACCACCCAGGCGCCCCTCTGGGGTCTCTTTTATAAGGGCGTTGATCACATTCATGAGGTCTCCAACCTCATGATTTAATCAGCATCCAAAGACTCACCTCCAAATAAGTTCACATTGTGGAATAGGTTTCAACATATGAATTTTGTGGGGAAACAAACTTTGTCTGTATCACACAGTAGGTAATTTTGAATTGCTACAAGATAACACTTCTCTGTACTCTGTACTGTAAGTTTGTCTTAACTTAAATCTATGGAATTGGCCATTAAAATGTTTAACTATTCATTTGATGGCTGTCATACAGAGATAACATGTAAGAAATTGCCTAATCCATTTTAACTTTTTTCTGATAGTGTTTTCTACTATTTGATGAGCTCCTATTGGCTCGCCTTCTACAAAATTTTCTCTGGAAGAACTCTCCTGACACTTTACGCCTGGATTAGATACCCTTCCTATATGCTTCCATAGCATCTCACACTAACCTATCACAGCCCTGATCATAGATCATTTGTGTCTTTTCTTTTCTTCTTCTTTTTTTTACATTTATTGGTATGCACCAGGAATGTAGGGAATATACCTTGTTTTTGCTATATTACCAGCTTTAACAAAATACATGCCCATGTTGGGTACTTAATTATTTAAGTTCTTTGGTTATTGGGGTGCCTGGGTGGCATCTACCTTAAGCTCAGGTCATGATCTCAGGGTCCTGGGATCGAGTCCCACATCATGCTCTCTGCTCAGCAGGGAGTCTCTTTCTCCCTCTTACTTTCCTTCTGTGCTTTCCCTCTCCCTATCTCTCTTAAATAAATAAATAAAAATCTAAAAAAAGTTCTTTGGTTACTTATGCCTCTGTGGAATTTTTCCCCCTCTAAGCCCTCTTTTAGTCTTGTCAGATTTCTGAAAGAGTCTTACAATCATGCTCAGTAACCTTTAATAGCTCAATAGCTTTAAGTTTCCAATAATTTTTTCTCTTTATTTTAGAAACACATTAGTTTTTCATCATTCTCAGGACAATTGATTGTTAAAGTATAGAATGCTTAGAGACATAATTCACTTACCAATTCCCCCCTTCCCCATTTTAAAGATGAGGACACTCAGGCCCAAAGATGTCTGGATGAGTATAATTCATTGACTTCTTCAGCATAAGAACCTACCTTGTATGTCTCTCACTGTTTTACACCACTCTTGGTTATTCAAAACAAGAACCAGTAGGTTTCTCAGGGAACCCTCATAAGTTACAAAAAATATTAGCGTGATGTTACTAGAAGCAGGACTGTTTCTTTTCTTCAGTCATCTGATAATGCTACTCAACTGTTGAGCTATAAAATGTTCCTCTAGATGATTTACTTTCTGTGATTTCTGCCTTGATTTGGGTCTACTGCATTTTTTTTCTTCCTCCTACACTAGGGACAGAGATTTTCATCACAGGTGGAGAATCATACCTAGATGCTGACTGTTGAATAAGGCATTATAGTTGGAGGAAGGACACCCATGGGAATGATCCAGGGTGTGGTATGCATTGAAAGGAAATGAGGTCATCGATAATGTAATCGATGATTGCTACAGATCACAACACTCACAGGGCCCCTATTTTTGGCCTTCCTTCTCACTCTTACCACTGGCTGAACTGTTCTATATCTCCAACCATTTTGTATTTGGGTGGAAAGTCAGCTTTCTTCCTCCTGTAATTCCCTCTTGTACATTCTGGACTGCCCTTTCCCCTTTCTTGCTCATCTTTAACCATAGCAATATCCTTACATCTTATCTCTGATTTGTATAGATCTCTTACAGTCTCCTACCTGCTCTTATCCCTTTCGTTTTGTCTTCACTGTCAAAGTGAAGTTCTTTACTATCATTTTATTGGGATCTCCAATAGGAGGGGAGAGTTGTGTTCAGCTAAGGAGCTATTTTGAGCCATTATCCCTGTTTTTTTTTTTTTCCTTTTAAATAAAAATAAATTTGTTGTGCTTGGTTTTCTGTCTAGATTCTGAAATATTTACCTATTATTCATGCTGGCTATGTTGGGGGAAAAATAGTGAATCTTAGTTGTGTACCACATGTCCCATCTGCCATATAATTAGGTGATCCCAATTTCTAAGCCTAAAACTTGTACATCTTTAAGTATAAAATAATATTTACAATTGGCAAAAATATAAATGGCTCAACAAATACTTCCATATTTCCTCTGCTGACTGTAATTTACTAATATATTACAAAACAAAAATCTCCACAAAAACATGCAAATAGTCAAGTGTGTAACATCTTAAAATTGTGTGAGATCCAGATATATCTAAGACATGGAGAGCTTATTAGAGGTAATATTTATCTCCAGTTATAGGAGCTAGTATCTGGCAAAACTTAGAAGGTTCATTTAGTTAAGTATCCAAGTGCTTGGCTACTGATCCCAAACCTTATCTGAACTATCTGAACTTCTTAAGTCTTGAAAACTGGGCTGGACATCTTATAAGAACAGCTTCATCTGGGACGTTTGGGTATGTTTGATTCCAGCTGGAACATGAAACTGCAGAGAGAGGCAAAAATGAAGAATAATTGGGGGGAAATGCTGAACTTCCTCAAACCTCAGAAATAGGCTTTGGTAAAATTTGAAGCAAAGGTCAGGGGTAATGAACAGCTTCTATTTTAACTGGCTGCATTTAGCCATCCTTAAAAAATTCTATTTTAATCTTCCCAATAAAGGTCATTAATATTTCTTTGTCTTTGGCTGGGCAATATACTGAAACATTTTTTTAAAATAGTGAAACTCTGATGGTTTACATGTCACAAGAATTTGACAGCAGACAATTGCTTCAGGATGGCAAAGGGTATATCAGTGATCATTAACACATACCTAGGTGTGGTTTGGGGCATCTCACCAATGGAGCCTTAAATCAAGTTGTAGGAACACCATAAAATATAGTCCCTTGTAAGCATAGAGAGTAAACAGGAATAAAATATTCTCTGTGTTGTGCTTCATCAGCTCTGTGAGTTTACATATTCAAAAATTTTTTTTTGTTTCCATTTCTAGTTTTATTCATTTATTTCATTACAGTTGAGGGATGTTGAACATATGTAACATGTAGACAAGCACTAATTATTATTAATTGTCTACTCTATACTAAGTATATGTACATAATCTTACAACTCAAGGAGGTAAATATTATTAACCTAATTTTACCCAGACAGAAGTTCAGAGAGGGCTATTTATTTGCTTAAGCTTATACAGCTTATATGATCAACTTAGCTGAGCCAAGGTGTCCAGATATTTGCTCAAACATTATTCTAGATGTTTCTATGAAGTTGTTTCTGGATGGGATTACCATTTAAATTGGGGGATTTTGAGTAAAGCAGATTGTCCTCCATAATATGGGTGCCTCATCCAATTAGATGAAGACCTGAATAGAATAAAATACTGACAAAAAAACCCCTCCAAGCAAGAGAGATTTTTGCTGGTAAGTCTGCCTTTGGACTCCATCTGCAACACTGGCTCTTCATGGTTCAAGAACAGATTGCCTTTGTACTCTAAGTGTAACTCTTTCCTGAATCTCTGGCTTGTAGGACTCCCCCATCAGATTTTGGACTCGCCAGGCCTCCACAATCACATGAGCCAACTCCCTCCTTAAGTCTCATACTATGTATATGCACACATCCTATTGGTTCCGTTACTCTAGAAAACCCTAACTAATACAGTTAGTAAGTGTGGAAGCCAAGGTTCAGACCTACATCTGTTGACTTTTAGAGTATTACATTGAATCTCATTTCATATAAACACTTCTTTTTCTGCTTACTGAATTTGTAATTCAATTTTTTACTATTTGTTCACATTTACTTTCATATACACACATGTATACCTGTATATGTGTCAGTATACAATTATTGAATGTCTGTTACGAGGCCTTGTTTAAATGAGTTACAGAGTTTTGGCTTCTGCTATGGAAATTCTTAATCATAGAGAATGATGAAAAAAATCAAAACAAAAAATGAAAGAAAGTGATAAATCTTATCCTCAACATGTAATTAATCTTATGAAGATAGACTCACTTCACCATACTTATTATTGCATAATGGTAGTATTACCCCCTCTGATATTATTATTGGCCAATTTATCATTAAAATCTAATGTTTATGCCTAAATCCTTATAATTGAAAACACTTTCCATAATTTATCTCTAATTTTGGCTTCCTGGAAGATATTTTTTTAATTTTCACTCTTAAAATAATCTTAATTCTACCTGATTACTCAATCCTCATTTGCTTTTATATCTATGAAGCCAAAACATCTTAAAAAATTTATAGAAACTTAAGACATGAAACAATGGCAAAATACTATAGGAACTCGGAAATACTATTTTTAAAGACCTCCTAAAAATATTGCCTAGATAAGGAGAATTTGTAGTAATATTACCTGTAGCTGCTAATATATCTATCTTGCTAGCTAGGTATGTAGCTTTTTATTTGCCAATCTCTGTCTCTTCAGTATATATGTATGTCATAGCTCTCATTGTTATATCAGTTCCATGTTAGATTTATACTTGGAAATACAATTTGGCTGAATCATAGTTATCAAAACTAGTGTGTATGAACATGGCTAATGAGTTTATGTGTGTGCACAGTTGGGGGGATTGGTGGTGTCTATTTAATATTTGTTCCACATCTTTCATATGTCAGCCACTGTCTTATATAACTTATGTTCATCACCTTATCTAATGACAATACTGCGAGATAGAAATTACCATCCACATTTTATTTTTACTTATTTATTTTTGAAGATTTTATCTTTTTTTTTAAGATTTTATTTATTTTTCAGAAATAGAGAGAGAGCACACAAGCAGGCAGAGAGGCAGGCAGAGGCAGAGAGAGAAGCAAGCTTCCTGCTGAGCAAGGAGCCCCATGCGGGACTTGATCCCAGGACGCTGGGATCATGACCTGAGCTGAAGGCAGCGGCTTAACCCACTGAGCCACCCAGGAATCCCTGAAGATTTTATGTTTAAGTAATCTCTACACCCAGTATGAGGCTCAAACTCACAACCTTGAGATCAAGAGTCATGAGCTCTATTGAGCCGCTACCATCCACATTTTAAAAATGAGAAACTTGAGGTTCAGAAAGGTTTGTCCAACATCAAATATCTAGCACAAGGTGTAGGAGAATAAAAACATGTGTCTGTCTAATTCTAAAATTCAGTTTTCTAATTATACCATGGTTAAGATAGGGATACCACTGAAGAATATGCCACAAAAAACTCTTCTCATATATTCCAAAATGACCTTTAGAAGAAACTGAATCTACCACTTTCAAAGATTAAAAAAAAAAAAATTGGGGCCATAAGTACTAGTTACAATCTTTAGCCTTGTTGATTTCTTTCACATCTAGACTCTGAGGGACCTTTGAGTGAAAATGGTGTTCCAACACAAGAAACACTTCTATTGCGGTGCCTGGGTGGCTCAGTGGGTTAAAGCCTATGCCTTTGGCTCAGGCCCTAATCCTAGGGTCCTGGGATCGAGCCCTGCATCAGGCTCTCTGCTCAGTGGGGAGCCTGCTTCCCTTCCTCTGTCTCTGCCTGCCTCTCTGACTACCTGTGATCTCTGTCAAATAAATAAATAAAATCTTAAAAAATCTTAAAAAAAAAAGAAACACAAATCCAATAGCACTTGTTTTATTCTTTATGCTTTTTGAACTTTCAGCAGTGCTTGGTAGTGTCCATATGATCTTCTTCATGAAAACCTTCCTATATGTAAAAATTTTACATTCTAATTTTCCTTCTATCTCTCTGGAAAGTCCTTCTCAATCATTCATTTCTTCCTCTGTTCAAATCCTGAGACTCCTCATGGGCCTCTCTAGATTCTTTTCTCATTTTCTATTCTCTGTAGATTATCTCCACTGTTGACTTTAATTAACATTGTGCACTTACAATGGGAGTAACATTCTTGAACTGTGATAGAAAATTGGCCATGTATTATTCAACCTCAGATAAAATTTTCTGGTAACAAATCATTAAAACTAGAAATTAAAATGAAGCCACCTTCACTATCACTTAAAAGCAAGTCATATTGACTTTTTTTGGGAAGTCGAGTTTAAATATTTCTTTGTTAAAAAAAGTTGTTTTTTTTTTTTTATTAGAGAGAGAAAGAGCATGGACACAAGAGAGAGTATGAGTGGGAGGGGCAGAGAGAAAGAGAGAGAGAATCTCAAGTAAGCTCTGTGCTGAGGGCAGAGCCCGAGTCCAGGCTCAAGCTCATGACCCTGGGATCACAATCTGAGCCAAAACCAAGAGGCAGATGTTTAGCTGATTGAACCACCCAGGAACCCCAAATTCAAATTAAAACTATTCCACTAATTATGTTGTCAGTTTTCCTATTATCTTAACTTAATTTTTGCTCACTTCATCCAATATGGATTGAAATAAGTGAAATAAAGTTTACTTCTGCTACTGTGTTTGTAAATATTTATCCTTTTATTTACTATAGTTTTCTCACTGTGAGTGTTGACCCAGGTTATTTTGTGGTTATTTGTTCATACTTGCTTTATATATTTATTGTGAATTGCATCATTTCTGTAATAAGATGCCTTTTGTCTTATTTAATATCTTATGGCTTCAATTCAATCTTAAATAGATCTTTTTTTAAAAGATTTTATTTAATTATTTGACAGAGATAGAGAGTGAGAGAGTGAGCACACAAGCTGGGGGAGAGGCAGAGGGAGAGGGAGAAACAGGCTCCCCACCAAGCAGGGAGCCTGATATGGGCCAGGACCCTGGGATCGTGATCTGATTTGAAGGCAGATGCTTAACTGACTGAGTCACCCAGGCACCCATCAATCTCAAATAGATCTTAAAATACCTTTCTCTGTGTATCCTTTTCCAGTTGCTGCATAATGATTATCATGAGCTTTGTGGCTTAAAACATCACCCATTTATTAACTCACCATTCTGTATGTCAGTAATATAAACACTGTTGCTGGCTTCTCAAGGATGAAATCAAGATATAAGACTTAGTTCTTGTCTGGAGGCTCTAGAGAAGAAGTTGCTTCCAAGTGCATTCTTGTTGGTTGGCATGATTCTGTTCTTTATGTTCCTAAGATGGAGGTCCTTTTCTCCTTTTGAGGTGTCAGCTGGGAGCTGCTCACAGCTGCTAGAGGCTGCCAAATGGCCACCTTCATTTTCAAGCCAGAAACGCTATATTAAATCTTTTCAGTGTTTCAGATCTCTGACTTTCTCTTCTTCTACCTGCTGGAAGAAAACTGCTTTGAAAGGGCTCATGTGATTATTTTAGGCCCACCTAGATAATATCCCTCCTTAGGACTGATCATGTCATATAACATAATTTAATCATGGGAGTAAAATTGATCATATTTCCAGTCTAAGGGCATGCACATCAGGGAGAAGGAAATCTTGGGAGATATGTTGGAATTCTGGTTACCATACCATTCCATTTGTGTGCATTTTTATGTTGTATATATGACTATTTTTATTAACCTTTCTGAATCAACTTTTAAAATATGTATTTATTGTAAATAATGCTTAGTAGGGATTTACTGTGTGGTCCAAAATGAGAAGTTTTCCTCTAAAATATGAATTTAGTCCCTATTGATTTATTGATTTATTGATTCATAGACATCTGGTCTTAATTCTTCCAAGATAATTTAGTTTCTAATTTCTATCTTTATTGTTTCCATAAAAAGATCTTCACTATTTTATCTGTAGGCATACTTTTTCATATTGATTGGTGTGCATTTCTTCTAAAAATTTATAAGCTTTATATTTAAATTTGTCATGTAATCTTAATTACCATATCACTTTACAGTTCTATAATTTATAGCTTATAACTTTTATGTGTAACTTTACCTAATACATTTAATCTTCTATTTCTTTTTAACAGCAGCTACTTACTCATTTGGACAAACATCTACTAGGTTTCCAATGGTTAATTAATGCAAATGGAATGATTCTTGCTGAGAGCCAGAAAACTTGATCTTAGCATCAATAATTCACATTTGTATGTTAGTTGTGAAAAAAGTTATGTTCTAGAAATGTTATATGTCATTCTTTTTAAAGTCATATCAGCAGGACATAACTTAGTAAATATTAAGGTCAAAGGAACATATGTCTATAATTTGTTGGAGTTGTCTCTGAATGTGATTTTCCATCCATGTTCCCATAAACCCTTAGCCTGATTTCCTTTCGGTGAGAAGAGTTTAAGGAACTCGGGACTATAAGCCACCCTTTCAAACAAAAAATTCTTTATTGACATAATATAGCTCAAAATCAGAATTTTACACTTGAAAATGATCCTAGATGATCTTGAATCTAGTTTTATTTAATAATATAATAATCTAATATAAATAATAATCTAGTTAGTATTTCTTTTTATTTTAGAGATGAGGAAACTGTGGCCCAGGTAGGTCACCTAAGTAGGTGACTCAATTGGACTAAGACAGTTTGCTTGACTTCTAAGTGCGTATTATTTCTTCAAGAAAGTATGTTGCCTTTCATATGAAAAGACCCATAAGAAATTCCAAAATCAGAAATACTACTTGGACCACTAAGAATGTGAAAAATTTAAACTGTTGATCTATGACCTATATCTTACCACATTCCCACTCAGTGTCAGAGCTTCCTAACATCTGTGCCTGGGTGTGCTCACTGTAAGCCTTTTGTGTTTAATAGCTAATAGCTAATTTAACAGCTAATAGCCACTTTTCTCGTCATTTTGAGCATTAAGATCTTATGAATTTGTATTCTCTATTTTTATGCTAGATGCAAAACACCTATATTCAATTCTTTTTATTTTAGCTACCAATTCTTTATTGTGTGTGGTTTGCTATAAAAAGCAAATAGATGAATTTTATAAATCTATCTTTCCCTTTTTATCTTCTAGGCGGTGATAAAAATAAGGTGCAGGGTTTCTTCCTCTTGTGTTCTAGAATTGTTCTAAACTGCATGTTAATATCACCTCAAATAGAATCAAATTTTGTTTTCATTGCAATTGTAGTCAACTATGTCTAGAAATTTCAACAATTTTTCTTGGCTTCATCCTATTTCTAGAAGGTAACTATTCTTCTACAATGACTTTCTTTCATGTATGATCATAATTTCTTTATAGTTGGAGATAGATTCATGATAGCATAGGATGATTAATTCAAGATTATAGATTTTCTTCTTTTCACTCTCTCTCCTTTACATATAGAGATAAAACAGTATTATGAGTGTGTTGGTGAATATGTACTGTAAATAAGAGTGAATGGGGATAGTCACAATTATTAATTTTTGGTATGGGAAACGGTTATTGCGTTATTTTGTTATACCATGTTTTAGGCCCTCTTTCCACATGGGCTTGCCCATTGCTAGCTTGGAGCATGGAATGAGCATGGACTTCAGAAATGAGTTCTAACTTTGCCACATGCCAGCTGTGTGAGATTGGGCAAGTCTCTTATCAATGAATGTCACAATTTATTTATAAAAACATTGATAATAAGCTTTTGTTTCAGTTTGTTATAAATATTAAATCATTTAATGTGTATATTATATAATGATTATAATGAAAGGATTTAGAAGAAAGCTTGGCACATAGCAGGGCTCAACAACTATTAATTTCATTATCTTTTAAATCTCTACTACTGCCTTTCATTTCAGGATTTATGACTGCTGGTCTAGTATAGCCCATCCACCTGAAGGCTATCTAGTCAATCTCTTGTAGTCTTTTTGCAGGTGGAAGATATTACATCCATTACATACATTATGTGCTTGAAAAGGAATAAGTGTGTGCATCTTGTCTCCAGTTAATTTCTCCTTCCATTAAATTGTGATGGTGTTTAGGGTGTATTTAGTCATTTTGCTAAATCTAGCACGGTGAAAAAATTCAGTGATAGATACAATAGGGGAAGCTCTGGAGTGAGGTTAGAAGACTGTTAGGCAGTTTTGTTTGTTTAAGGAAAAAGAGCAGGAAAATTTTGCATAATGCCTTTTGGAGCAGTTTTGTTCTTCATAGTTGCCTGAGATATTTCAAGGTGCTTTGCTATAAATCTGAAGACTTAAAAACATTGTTTTACAGTCTGGCCCACTAAGAATAATGACCTCTCCCGTTCCTTGTTTTTCTGGGTGATTAAGGGTTTCCTGACTGGCCCCAGGCCATCTGCCCTTTTTTTTTTTTTCCTCCCAAGGATTTAGAACCATATTGTCAAAAATAATCTCTTACTCTAAGAGATTTTTTCTAGCCCCAGAAGATAGAAAGTGTTGCAGCATGTGCTCAAACCTTGCATGAAAAATCTTGCAAGCTTCTTATTGATGGTAGAAAGCAGGCCCATCATTTATGCTCCTTTAACTAAATTAGGTGTAAATTATTTCAAGGAGGCCAGAGTTCTTCTCTGAGTCCCTATGAGGATAATTTCACAAATACACAGCAGGTCCCTCCAACCACAGATTTTGGGACAGAGAGAAGAAAATAAGAAGAAGTGAGCTGTGGCCTGGGGCCAGTACACACCTCTCCACAAGGGGTTTCCAACATGTGGGTGATTTTTAACCAAGCTGATATAAATCAGACTGTGCGGAGCAGCGACATTTGGATCACCGTGCTGGGAGATGCCTGGATAGTGTTACGCTTCCCTCATTAGGAGGGACTGGAGCTGAGCTGGGGAGTTGAACTTTTAACTGTATCAAAATAACAGTGTGGGAGCAAAGAAGAGGCTGGGATAAGGAGGTGTAGCCATCATAGCCCTACCTATACAAACAGGTTATGTGACGTGTCCTGAACCTTTATCCTTCCAGATCATTTATTTGCAAACTGAGCACAATAGAATCAAGAAGAATTTGGTCCATGTGTGTCATGGTTTAAATCTTCTGGGCAAGACTTGAGCCTCATTCTTTCTCAGCTGAGATATTCTGTATACAGTGGTATACAGTCTAACACCCTGTTAAAACTGAGTTTGTAATATATAAAAGTGTTTGTTAGTGTTTAGAAACATTTGTACTTAAATCAAATTATTTATTATTTATAGCCATTAACTTTTGATGAAAATTGGGTGTTGAAATCCAAAATTGGGTATAGAACAAAGATAAATCTTCCTAAACTAAACATAAATTTTAAAACTAGCAGAGATTCATACCACAAGGAGAAAGTAAAATGGCAAGTACACCATAGTAAACCAAGTAATTATAGCATCACATAATATATTAGAGTTGCTACAAAACACATTCATCATTGTGAGTTGTGGATGGATCTAAATCATCTATTAAAAGGAAAAGATTTTCAAATTGGTTGATATGCCAAATACACAAGATTCAAAGAGGCTATAAGTAAACACATGGGAAGAGACATAGCAGGCACATAAAAACAGCTTAAGAAATCAGGTTAGATCTTGATGTCAGATAAAGTGGAATTGATCAAAACTATATATGCTCTAATCTTTTGGCCCAGAAATTCTGCTTCTAGGAATTTACTGTGAAGGTACACTTCCAACTGTACACAACTACATATGCACACAGTTATTCTTATTTCACTACTTGTCATTGCAAATTATTATAAATGCTTAAATACAGGAGATTTGTTGAAAAAATTGCATGCACACAATGGAATACTACCCAGCTATTAAAAAAAGAAGAAGAGGAAGAGCTCTATGAACTGATAAGAAGTGATTTTTAGGATACATTATTAAGCGAAAAAGCAAAATATAGAAAGGTCTGTATATTAAGTTAACTATTATATAAGAAACATGGGATATAAGGAAACAAACACATATCCATTTACCTTTTCAAAAAGAAACATAAAAGGATAAATCAGGAAACACTGAAAGTGGTTACCTATAAGGAAGGAATGGGATAAAAGAGATGCAGACAGGAAAACAGGTGTCTGATTTTTATGTACAGTGTTGGCATTTGAAAGCATATTAATATTCTACATATTTAAAAATGAAATTAAATCAGCAAAGTTAGAGAATAGCAATCTCACCAAACTGATTACAAACAATATTTCCAGTATATTTGCCTCTTCACAGCATGGGTGTGAACTGCAGTGGTCCACTTATATGTGGATTTTTTTTGGTAAATACAGCCCAGTACTGGAAATGTATTTTTTCTATGATTTTCTTAATAACATTTTTTCCAGCTTACTTTATTGTAAGATTACAGTATATAATACATGTAAAATATGAAATATGTGTTAATAGACTATGTTATCAGTAAAGCTTTTGGTCAATAGTAAGAGATTAGTAGTTAAGCTCTGGGGGACTCAAAAATTACATGCAGATTTTTGACTGCATCAGAGATGGGTACCTCTGACCCCTGTGTTGTTCATGACTCAACTGCAATTGTATTTCAAATCAATGACATGACCACATTGAAGGAATAAAAAGAACTAATCCAAATCGTTTGAATATGGTACTTTGACTCTATATCTTAAACTCTTGTAGCTTTCTTTTTTTCTGGTTGTATGAATGTAGGAATTTGAAAGCTGTTGCTATTATAGGATCAGTCAAATGGGTAAGTGTGTTTATGGTGGGAGACACAGTTTTCACTGTGGAAAAAGGGAGACACAAATATATAACAGGGATGTCAAGGAAGATGATTTTGAGGCATTTGGTGATATCAGAATGATACCACCATTGTGGTTTCTAATATATATCTTTTCCAAAAATGTCAGTGTCATGAACGACAAAGAAAGACAGAGCTACTTTTCCAGATTAAAAAAGACTAAGGGAATATTACTTCTAAGTGCAATACTTGATCCTAGACTGGATAATAGACTGAAGGGAAAAAAATAATACAAGTTTGTTGGAAAAATGGGCGTATGGAGTATAGATTAAATCAAATTAGTTAAAAATATTTTTATCAAGGTCTAACTTACTGAATTTGATTACTGTACTGTGGTAATATAAGCAAATATTCTTGTTATTAGGAAATTCATTCTCAGAGAGAAAATGATGAAACAAATTTTGTAAAACACTAAAGCATTGGTAAAGGATGTGTTCCTTAATTAACTTTAAACATTTTTGTAGCTAGCTTTGAAATTATTTCAAAATAATAAGCCAAAGACAAAGTCACATATAACATTCTAAATTTATTCCTTTATATTCCTTTATATCCTTTAAATTTATTCCTTTATATTTGCTAATAAAAATAAAATATATCCATGTATTATTATGTCACCATGTTATTCTCCCATGTTTCTTAACCTTTAACTCCTCTATGATTTTGTGAATACTTGAAAAGCATTCATGTATTTTTACTTTTCAGTGCTTGTCATCCTTTGATTCTTATGGTTGCATTTTTCAAACATTTGTTGATTTAATTTTGTATACATATAAAACAAGTGTTTCTAAGGGAGTCTCTTAATTGGCTCCAAACATGCTTTCATCAGACATATCTTTCAAGAGATAGAGTAAGTTGTTGTTGATAGAAAGTAAATTACATGGATTTGGTTTGAGATGTGATTTCAGCCATGTTAGTGAGATTTGAGGGCAAAGGTGACCTACATGTTATTTTAATAATTTTCACTTCCCATAATCTTTTTCTTAATTATAAAATGGCTTATGTATAAATAGCCCATGTTTGAAACTTCTTATAGAATGTTAATAGCCATTAAAAATATATATCAAAAGAAGTCACAAGTAAAATATATTTTTGATAAATATGGTAAAAATGTGTCATATTAAAATCTGCCTAAAATAAAATTTGCAGACATTTACCAAAATATTGGGCTTAAGATCTTACATATGTCATCCATTACAGCATTGGGCCATTAGGGACTGACACTGTTGTCAAAGAATGTTGTGTAGAATGGATTGCACATGAAATGTCAAGGGGTTGAGTAATGGAAGGACCCATTTTCAATTATGACTCTAGGAAGGTCATAATTTTATTTTACCTAGCAAAAGGGGCTTAAAATTCTCCAGCCAGAGTCTTGCATCTTAAAAAAAGAAGCAAAGAAAAGATCCCCAAGAGGTCATAAGGAGCAGAGCTGTAGAATTCTGATCTCTCAGAGAGAGTGCAATCTCAGAGCAGTTGTCTGAGAGGCAAAGGAAAACTGGACTAGGTTAACAGGTCTGACTGTGAACACACTAGGAGCCCAGAACCAAAAAGGAGAGATATCAGAAAAGGCCAGACTCTGTTGGACAAGAGCACAAGGCATACAAAGCTGATCTGGAGGGGACAAAGACTATCTCCCACCTTTGGATATGGGTTACCACCAATTCCTTAATGTGGAGAAACTAAAGATAAATATCAGAATGATGACTATTATATCATTAATTTATATAGAAGTGCCAAATAGAAATATAACTCTTATCATAGAATATGGGTTTAGTCATGAATAAATAAATCCTTTAGTCATTCTCATAAAGTTTCTACTTAAAAGCCCATGTAAATATTATACATAGATACTTGCACCGGGCAGCTTTATAGACAAAATTCTGGTGTCCAAAGTAACCCAAACCAAGTAAGTGACCCCTTTTCAGAATTCCATGTTCAAGTGGCCTCTTTCTTTCTTTCTTTCTTTTCTTTTTCTGTGTACAGCATTTTGTTCTCTGAGTATAGCTATCATAAGACTTGACTTTAAAATAAAAGTTTTCTCTTTTTTTTTTTAGATTTTATTTATTTATTTATTTATTTATTTATTTGACAGAGAGAAATCACAAGTAGGCAGAGAGGCAGGCAGAGAGAGAGGAGGAAGCAGGCTCTCCGCCAAGCAGAGAGCCCGATGCAGGACTTGATCCCAGGAACCCGAGACCACGACCTGAGCCGAAGGCAGAGGCTCAACCCACTGAGCCACCCAGGCGCCCCATTTTTTTGGTATTATCTTAAAATGAACTACTGATGATGGACTAGTGGAGTCTTTTCAAGGTTAAATGCTTTGTGAAAAGAGGAATAAATGCAATAATACAAATGATAATACTAAAGTTGAAAAGTGTTGTGTGTGTGGGGGGGGGTGTGGGTGTTGGTGTGTGTATGTGTCAGAAAGTTAGTGTGACTGGTTTTATGCCATATAATTTAAAACAGAATAAAGGCATTCTAGTAATTAGAATCTTTCACATCACTTGGGAATTCCTTTGCCTATTAACTTAGAAGGTGCCCATATTGCATATATAAAAACACAACACCTGGAGCCTGTGGTTTCTTGGGTAAACTGTGAAATTTGGTGAAATGTATTCTGTTTGTTTTTCCTTGGAAGTTATTGGATATCAAGTAGTGCAATAACAGAAAGCTTAGAGCATAAAAAGGAAAAAAAAGTAATTCGAGCAGAATAGCAACAAATGCATTTTACTGTCTATACTGCCCTCTAATTTCTTACCTTGCCCTCCCCCCCATTTTTTAGTCCTAATTTTCATGACTTCCATATCTTCATTTCCTCCTCCTTTTTGCTGTTACCTAACTCTTGCCAGACTATTTGAACTGGTGTTTGGCAAAAACATGTTCCCAGAAATAGGGATGAAAGGAAGCTAACATTTCCTGTGTGTAGGAAACTTTACATAGATTACTTACTCCATACAGGAACTCTGAAGCTTGAATTATTATTTCTGCTTTACAGATGAGGAAACCAAGGATCATAAATGTTAAGTGAATTGTCTAAGACTAGCATTACCAAGGGAGGGAGCCAAGAGTCCATCCAGAAATGATCTGAATACATTTCTGATCTGACTGCATATGCTATTGTATACCAAAGCCTGCTACTTTTCCAACACCTTTGAGTTGAATCAGTCTTGCAGCATTTCCACTTTTAATCCTTGACTTCTCCACAATGTCCAAAGGGTCAATATCTGAACCAGAGCAGGGAACCAGAGCAATCCATGTAGACTGTGTGTGTGGTTACAACAGCTTTGAACACTAGTTTGAAGGCAATATTAAATGTTGATTCCACAAAAAGGACTATTTATTGAATCACTGCATGGAATTGCACCTTGGATTTTCTTTGGTGGTCTTTCTTTTAAGTAATGACAAAGTAAGGCCTAGTTTATTTTATGGGAACTGAGAAAGTCACAGCACAGGGTTGTCTTAAGTTTCAGAAAAGTTTAGCTTTTGTTAAAATAGATTTCTCCAATCCTTAAAGTCACACTTCTATGCATAAACAAAAGTTTTAAGAGTCATGTGTTTTCACCTCAGTAAGCACTCCTGGTCATTTGCCTTTCAGTCATGGTAACTGAGGAGGTTCGTCCTGTGATGAATTCATCGTGTTTGAAAATCAGTTGCTTTCTGCCAACTTTTCCTTAGATTTAACTGTTACGGATTTAAGAAGTTACCAATAGCTTTATTACCAAGTTCCACAAACTTGCTACTTTCTCATTAATTTTTCACTTCAAACACATGAGAACTGACTGTCTACATTCCAATATGTATTTCCCAAGGCATAACTGGCTGAAAAGAATTAAATTCAACTAATATATATTTTTTTCTTTTTGGCTTGAATCATTCCCAAGGCTTTGTGAAATATGGGCTCAAGCTACGTTAATGGTAAAAAAAAAAAAACACCCAAATTTAAATATATATTAAGTTGCAGAATCTGATGATGATTACAGCATACGTCTACAAAATTTGGTGAATTTAGGTTTTATTTGAATAAGTTTAAATAGTTATTAACTTAAATACTCTATAATATTTAGTCATGGTCAGTAGGCTATGTGCTTTCCTTATTTACTCCCATTAAATACTGTAACAAATAGGAAACAAAACAATAGACAAAAATATTTCTTTTCATAAGATAAAGATATTACAGATTTTAATTTGAATTGATTGATGATTGCATTTAACTTTTGATTGATGATTGCATTTAAATTAATAATCATAAATAAAATGCACCTTTCTAAACAATATTTTATTATGTGTATTTCCTAGTAAGTTGGTTTTTTTAGTTTAATAAAATGCATCTAGGTAATTACTTCTCACAAGAGTACTTTCAATAAAATTTCTTATTTGAGATAAGCAACTCTTGCCATCAAAGCTCAATTAGGAGAGAACACAGTAATTTGAATAGAGAAGGTTTAATGTAACATATTTTTAACTATATCAGGGATTGGGCAGTAAGAAGTGACGAGAACTCTAATGAATACATGAATAACAGATATAAGAAGTAGTCACTACTCATAAGTGTGAGACACTCAGTGAAGAGTCCCCATTATCCTAAGGCTGAGATCCAGGTCTTGCAGAGAGCATTGACATGGCTTACTGGATGGTGAACAGAGTGATGGATATTGAGGAGGGCACATGTTGTGATGAGCACTGGGTATTATGCATAATTAATGGATCATTGAACATTACATAAAAAACTAATGATGAATTATACAGTGGCTAACTGAACATCAAAAAACAAGTCACCATGAGTGCCACACTTGTGCAACGTGCTAGAAATGTACCCGGTGGTGAGCTGGGGAAAGCTGTTCACAGGGAGGTTTCTCATCAGAAATGCTCTGAAGTGGCACATGAGACGTGTGCCCAGGAAAGCTGCTGGCTGCTGGAAGCTGCTGGCCACTGGACACTGTCAGAGCCTCATGGTGGAGGAGCTGCCTGTGCTGTGGGAGCCTGCCTAGTGAGAATGTGTAAACCAGGAAATGCAACTTTTTCTTTCTGCTCTCTCTCCAGTGTCCTCTACTGAGACAGCTTCAGTGTCAGCTGGCAAAGAGAAAAAATATATAGAGGGTCCAGATCCATTTTAGCAGAGTAAACAGAAAGAGTGAATCTGGAGTAGAGAGGTATTAATAACCGGCACAGTATTAGATTCTTAAAAATGATTATGTTATATTTTAATATTGGCTGTAACTACATCAAATATTGTTTTGACATGGGCATGATTATATATTACCGTAGATCCATTTACAGGAGCCGATTTTATTTTAAACCATTCTTGGAAATCGAATTCATGCAAGGTAGTACTGGTTCAGCAAACTGCCTTAGTTCCTGGCTCTGTTCCTGCCAACTGTGACATTGGACAAGGTTTTTCACCTCTATGTACCCATTTTCTCATCTTTAAAATAGGATCAAAATGGGTTGTCAAGAGCATTAAATGAAGATAATGTATATATAGCACTTAGATCTGTTGCTGGCACAATGTAAGTTCTCAAAAATAGCTACTTTTAAAAAAATTTTATATTTATCAAACAGGAAGTTTAAACTTTTTTTTAAAAATAATTTTAGATCAACATAATTCATTTTCCAAGTAAAATCCTTTGGGAGCCCAAAGTATTTAGAAACTCATGAGGCCATGGTCTGTTCTTTAGTTCACGTGCACAAACTGATCAACAACGACTATGAACATAAATGGGAGTGGATGATGGGCTCCAAATGAGAATTACATTTTTGAATGTCTTCATTACAATGTTGATTAATCAGAATTCAGAATGAATTTGCTGTAAATAAGTGTAACTTTTAGTTGAGGGTGATGTAGTTATATTGATATCTGCTATTAAAATACTTCCTAGGGGAGGTGATTAAAATGGCAATGTAGGGAGATCCTGAACTCAGGACCCACAGACCCAACAAATATATAGCTACATTTGGAACAAGTCCCTCTGAAAACAATCTGAGAACCAGCTGAACACCTGACCCACAATAAAGAATCAAAGGATCACACTGAGACAGGTAGGAGAAACAAAGACACATTTGCCAAAAACTCCACCCCCTGCGCGGGACCCATTATCAGGAGGGAACTAAAACAAACAAACAAACAGAAAGCAAACAAAAATATAAAGGGAGCCTGTACCTAAGAAGAAGGCAGGTGATAGAGAATAGAAGGGATAAAAAGGCAAAGCACTTTATGGAAGAACACCAGGGGGGAGGTGACTTGTGAAATAATAGGTTATTGAAGACTATTATGAATGACAATTATCACTTTGCCATTTGCAATTATTCATGCATTTCCTGGAGGGCGGCCAACATATTTATTAGTTGTGACTAATAAATGTATGTGTTAGCAACCTTGCATTAGCATATTAGAAAGCCTTAGTATATATTTTCAAAGACCCAAAACGACTTGATCTAATGCTTTAGTATTGTAATTGTTGCCACTTTGAAACCAGTTCCCTGCACTTTATTTATTTATTTATTTTTAGAACTTTAGTTTCCTTTTTTAAAAAAATTTTATTTATTTATTTTAGAGAGAGAGAGTGAGAGAGAGCATGAGAGGGGAGAAGGTCAGAGGGAGAAGCAGACTCCCCGTGGAGCTGGGAGCCCTATGCGGGACTCAATCCCGGGATTCTGGGATCATGACCCGAGCCGAAGACAGTTACTTAACCAACTGAGCCACCCAGGAGCCTGATTTTCTGCACTTTAATTAGCTTTTCATGACCAGCATTGGTGTCCACGGACTCCTCCCCTCTCTCTTTCCATGTAACTCTCATAATGGGCATCACACTGTTGTCTGCGGCTGGAACCCCACCTCCAACCACATAGTTTTCTAAAACATTCTCTTTTAGATTTCACCTTACCCACTAATGGCTTAATGTTTATCAATCATTTAGCAATGTGGTAATAGAAGAATTCTTCCAAAAATTGGTGTCAATACTTAGATTTTTTTCCCATAGTGTTTATGTCATCATACCTTTGTTTGGAAGACTGGGAGAGAGTCATGATATTAGGGGAAGGGAAAAACCATATTAACTGACACTCTTTCATAAAAATGAAAGAGCTTGTGCATATTTGGTATATTATTGGCAGAACTATAAATTCACAGTTATGGGAAGCAATATATATTTATACTTTTGGCTAAAGCATTTATTAAACTAGTCTCAAAAGAGACCTACCATGATCCACACTTTCATATATGTCTGCCAGGGAAATATGGCCTCTTGGTTCTCTGCATTTTGTAGAATGGTAAATAGCCTGGCTTAAATACCCTGTCAACTGCACTGCCGTAAAGTTGAAGTCACTTTGGTTTGGGCCACCTGAAAACTTGTGCTCTATCTCCATTGGGTATTCTTACCAAAGCAATTTCTTCCAAACAGTTTCATTTGAGGCTGAGTGCTATTTAAACTTCTTTGTGTGTTTCTTTAGCTTGGGAGGATACCATATGTATGAGGGTATGGTCTAAAGATGCTACCTTTCCAGTTTACATTATGTAAAGTTGTATGGTCCTCCTTCAAATTAAAAAAAAAAATGCTGCATGATGAAAATTATTTCTGTACCTGAAGTAGTAATTTTCCAGCTATAGTTTAAGAGATATATTTCTACAGGCTCTTGACTTTTCCCAAATAAAATTTATTTTTGAGAGCCATACATTTTGGGGGACATCTTCACAATATTCACTATTTTTTTCACTCATAGTTTTACATAGGCTACAACACCTATTGAAATAATTGTACAAATTATTTTTTCTTATTCCTAATAGGAAACAGAGTAGAATCATTCACATCATAGAGCCAACAGCAAATTTGCTATTTGTTCTCATAATTTATCTAAAACATGTACTTTGTCCCTAATCACTAACAGTAGACTGAAGCAAAAAGGAATTAGTGAAGTGTGTGTGTGCGTGCATGTGTGTGTGTGTGTATAGAGAAGAAAACTTGCTAGCACTATCCTGAATGCCTTCCTGTCTCACTAGGATATATTTCCTCATACTTACCTGCTTTACTCAATGTCATGCTTGGGCAATGACTTGATTCCCACCACATCAACTATGGGTTGGTATTATTTGCAAGGATATTTTTCCAAGAAATAAATTTCATGATTTCAGAAGTTTTCCTATTTATGATCAAAATGAAAAAAAATAATCAACTACACTGAAAAGTGGATGCTTCCTAGGAGGTTAGGTTACATCTAGTGAGCCAACCCCATGGTATATTCAGTTGTAATTTGTATCTAAGCCGAAATCAAATTATTTTGCAGTTCCTGGCAAATTGTGAAAACCACAAAACATTAATTCCAAAAATATAAAAGGCAAATATGTAAGAAAGTGTAAGACAAGATGTACTACACCCCTAGTTCTGACTAGGACAAAGTATTTAGGGCATGTATTTACTACTCAGCATTTTATTAACTTTAGTTCTTGAGCATTGACTATATGTCCAGAACTGTCATTGACCTTTTGTTTGAAATAAGTAGAAAATTTCATTTTACCTTTCAAAGTCTTTACAATAAAATGTCTTCCAGGATGTTCCACAAATGTTTGTACTTTTTCCCAACTTAAGTGTATGTCTAAGAAGGTCCAAATAAAGCAAAAAATTATTAATTATCCACCATGGAGAAAGAACTTGCAACTTTATTGATGGAATTTTAGTTCTCTGTTCAGAGGATTGTCTTTTTCATCATCATTGTTTTCAACATCAGCATCGCCTCTGTGATCATTTTTTCTATGCTTCTTATATATTCACATGCCTGACTCATAGTAGAGCTGATCACACAGCATGAGTTTGGTTTACAGTATCAGTACAGTATCATAGTTAAGACTACTGGCTTTACGTACTGACTCCATAGCCAATAGCCTTAACTGTCCCCTTGTATTGTCTCCACTTATTACTCTAAATGAAATATTAAATTCTCAAATTAGGCCATTACCAGAGTAAGTGTTCACTACATATTCTAGACAAATGTTTGAAACCATTTAGGCTTTTCAGAACTGACACAAGGGGAAGCACACTGTAACTTTCATGTAATTAATGGGGGAAGAGTAAAGATGTGGTGACTATCCCTTAAAATAAGACGCCCTGTGATCTTTCAGGGAAATTTGGAGAGTTAACGTGACAGCTTTTGAAGTTCCAAAAGGATCAGAAAACTTCAGAGCTAGAATTAAGGAAACTCACATTAGGGTCTGGAGGTAGTTTGTCTAGGTACTTCTAGGCTTTACATTTATGACTTTAGGAAACACTGTCGGGCAAGACTCTCCTAGCCATTGCATTGTTAAGAACCTAGATGTCCATCAACAGATGAATGGATAAAGAAGATGTGGTATATATATACGATGGAATACTATGCAGCCATCAAAAGAAATGAAATCTTACCATTTGCGACGACATGGATGGAACTAGAGCGTATCATGCTTAGCGAAATAAGTCAACTGGAGAAAGACAACTACCACATGATCTCCCTGATATGAGGAAGTGGAGATGCAACGGGGGTGGGAGTTAAGGTGGTAGGAAAAGTAAAAATGAAAGAAGATGGGATCGGGAGGGAGAAAAATCAAAAGAGACTCTTAATGTCATAAAACAAACTGAGGGGGCTGGGGGGAAGAGGGGTTGGGTAAGGGTGGTGGGGTTACATTATATGTTTAAATAAAGCTTAAATAAAGTAAAAAAAAAAAGAACCATTTAAACAAAATCAATGACAATGGTCTCTGTTATAAACTCTATGTTTGTGTCATCTCAAAATGCGTATGTTGAAATTTAATCTCCAAGTGATGGTATTTGGAGGTGGGGCCATTGAGAGGTAATTAGGTCAAGAGGGTGGAGCCCATGAATGGGATTCCTGCCCTTAAAGAAGAGGCCAGAAGAGTAGCTTGCCCTCTGTTTGCTTTGTCAGGATATGAGGAGAAGTTGGCAGTTTGCAACCCAGAAGAGGGCTCTCACCAGAACCCAACTAGCCAACACCTTGATCTCAGACTTACAGCCTCCAGAACTGTGAGAAATAAATTTCTGTTGTTTATAAAACACCCATTTTATGGAATATTTGTTGCAGCAGCTCAAGCTGACTACAATAATCTCTAAATATAAAGGTGTATATTCTTCGTGTTACAGAGAGCTAAGGCAGAATTTGGAAAATTTTTATATGTCAACACATTGTTTGTAGAGATTTTAAAACTAAGATTAACTGAAGTTCCCTTCTATTTCTTTTAATTAAATATAATTTTAGGCAGAGTTAAAGTAGGGAGAGGAAAGTTTTTTTGTGGGGGAGAGGAAAATATTCATACTCCTGACAAAATCATATCAATAGTAAGTGGTGATGTGATCTCAGGTAATTTATATCTTTTTATATCTCAATTTACATATTAATGAAATCTTCAGAGGAGAGGCAAGATCTATCCTGAATCTTCAGAGGCAGGGAGAAGGAACAGAATCCCAGATGAAAGGAAGAGTGGGCAAAGGTGTAGGAAGAATGGGTGTTTTTGAGGAGCAATGAGAAACTTGGGCAACCCGGGGAAAGGGAAAGTGAGAAGCAGGATAGTATGGTAAGGGAAGAAAATGAAAGAAATACATGGTGGGGTGCCTGGGTGGCTTAGTTCCTTGAGCTTTGGACTCTCCATTTCAGCTCAGATCATGATCTCAGGGTCATGGGATCAAACCTGGAGTCTGGCTCCACACAGCAGGGAGTTTGCTTGAGATCCCCTCCCTCTCCCTCTTCCTCTCCCTGCCCCTCTCCCTGCTTGTGCTCTCTCTCTCTTTCTCTATAAAATAAATAAATAAATCTTGAAATAAATAAATAAATCTAGAAATAACTAACTAAACAAACAAACAAACCAGTGAAAGATTTTCTTAGCCAGATAAGAAAGTCTGGACTTGATCCTGCAGATAATGAGGAACCACTATGGGTATTTAAGCACTATGATGATTTTTTAAAACTCCCTGCATTTAAAAGGTATGGTACATAATCTCTTTTATAACCTTCCTTAATTTTGTTTAAATGGTCTGCTACTGGAGTCTTCAGAGTCTCACTATTTTTATACTCTTCAGGGTCTCATTGACCCTTTCTTGACTCTAAATTATTTCCATGATAAACTGCCTTTAAGTCCATGCAAATTGTGCCAAAGTGAACAGATATGGTTAATGTAATCCCTGAAGGGAACTCACTCATGAAATGTAATGGATATCCCTGAATCATTTGAGAGTCATGCATTTATATTAACTGTGTAATTGCCGTACTTGGGCTTCAGTTACTTCATCTGGCTGTACACAGCTGAAGATGGCTAATATCATACCAAACATGGGGATACCTAGGAGGATAAAAACTTAAAACTAAGAAGTACGGACAGGTTCAATTGGTCAAACTGAGCTTCTGTGGGCATAATGAATTTTGAAAGTTATTTGTAAAAATGACTTAAATATTTTTAGAATATTATAACATTTATGGATAAAAGTCTATGGATAAGGCATAAAGTATCATTTTACTGAGTGTCCAAGGCTTTGAAATAATCTTAACATTCTTGCATGTTATAAAATACTTGGATTAATTGATATTTTGAAATGTATCTTTCCTGACACTTGAAGGTTTACTTGGTGCTCTAGTTTGAGATAAAATATTTCATACCTTCTTTCTTAGTCCATTGTCCTTTTCAGGAACTTCTAAAGAATATGTATAAATATTGGTTGTTGATTAGAATATCTAAATTTAGGATGAAAACATCTTCTTAAAATGAACTGATGGTTCATGTGATGAATAAAGTATACATTTTGTTCAAATTTGGGTCTATAATAGGAAGAGAAGATAATTAACACATATGAGTATATAATACACACTATATATATTTAATATAAAACATACATGAGACAATTTAGAATTTCACAAGCAATGAAACATGAATCCTCTGAGGCATTAAAAGTTGTTTTGTGAAAAAAGACCATAACCAAGTAAGTCTGGCAATGCTGAATTATTACTTTACTCCCCCTTTCTTAGAAAACATTAATACTTATTAGCCCTTTAGAGTCTTCTAGATGTTCTGCCATAAGGAAACCCATTGTTTAACCTAATGCTTCCAAAACTTATTTGTGTTTGGAAACTCTCCTCTCCCTAGAACATTTATTAATATCCTCTGGGACTCTAGTATTCTAAGGAACAATTTCTGGGAAAAATTGACATAGAATTTGGGACGCCTGGTTGGCTCAGTTGGTTGGGCGGCTGCCTTCGGCTCAGGTCATGATCCCAGCGTCCTGGGATCGAGTCCCACATCGGGCTCCTTGCTCGGCAGGGAGCCTGCTTCTCCCTCTGCCTCTGCCTGCCACTCTGTCTGCCTGTGCTCGCTCTCTCTCTCTCTAACTAATAAAAAAATTTAAAAAAAACTTAAAAAATTGACATAGAATTTAAGTAAATACAATTTATTATATATACAGAGGTGCACACAATAAATACAACACATTTCCCCTGATTAAATAGAGCAGGCTGTCCTGACATAGCTGTATGCTTTGAAGTTTTACAGTAGACTACAGTGCTTAGAACACAGTAGGTATTACATAAATATCTATGGAAGTGATCTTCTTTTATCATGTAGTCACTTCACTCTCCCCACCCTTCATCCCCCCTCCAATGGCCAATTTCCTATAGCACTTCCTGAAGCTACTTTTGGCTGGGGTCGGACAAGCTATGTAAGTTATTAAGGTCCCTTGTAATGAAAACCCAGTGCTCAGCATATTTTAACTTGTGTTACAGCAAGGAGCTTCTTTTGGTGGTTGTAAAACACCCCTTAGCCCTGAAACCCTAGCATGCTGAAATAGATCATATAGCCATTAACCATCAGAGGGTTGTTTTTTCAATGCTACATTACCTCTGCCCATGTTGAAGAAGGCATTAGTCTTCAGGGCTCACTGCTCTTCTTTGGCCTCATGCTTTTTCAGCATTCTCTGCTCTGATGACATTTCTTCACTTAGGGTTTATCATTTTCGGTTTAAGGCTGTGCTTTCTAAATCTATGGGAACTCAGGTGCTAAAGTCCACTCTGTATCTCCTGAAATTTAGAAGAATCTAATGGCTTTTTTTTTTTTTTTTTTTTTTTAGTATATGTGCTGCCGAAGCGAGCACGAATGGCTTTTTTTTTTTTTTAAAGATTTTATTTATTTATTTGTTAGAGAGAGAGAGAGAGTGAGCACAGGCAGACAGAGTGGCAGGCAGAGGCAGAGGGAGAAGCAGGCTCCCTGCCGAGCAAGGAGCCGGACGTGGGACTCGATCCCAGGACGCTGGAATCATGACCCGAGCCGAAGGCAGCTGTTTAACCAACTGAGCCACCCAGGCATCCCTTGAATGGCTTTTTTTTTATATCGATGTTATCTCCCAAAGTTTTTCTATGAACCCCAGCAAACATTTTAGTGCCAACTAATTTTTGAAACTATGGAAGTGAAATATAGACTATTCAAAATGTTCTCATGGTCTAATTGCAAAGCATGCAGATACCAACAATTGCAGTTCTGAGTGATAATAAATACAATCAAAGTATACACAGGAAACAGTGTTATCTCAGAGAAGAGTCATAGTCAAATGCCCTCAGATTCTTTTCCTTTCTCCCTCCACTGTACATCTGAAAAAAGAATCCATCTTTCCTTTTTCTCTTCTGGACCCAAACCACTGTTGAAGGTAGTGGATCACACAACTAGGCTAATGGATTCATTTAAAATTTGTGACTATATATTCCAAATGAGGTCTCAATAATGCTCAGTAGTTGTTATGTTTCTTTGGGCTCAGTTTGGAATTCAAGACAATTCTTACCAGTTTCTCTTCTCCACTTAAATCTCCCTGTTCTCCCAACTTTTAAATATATACTCTTAGTTGATACTCTTACCTCATTAAAAAAAATAAATAGAAGACCCTATAATAACTTCCTCATCTTCCCACTCCCAAAATTACAGTCTCCCTGCATCTGCACTCTTTGCCTTGCTCCTTCCTGCTATGTTGGAAGAAGTATCCCTCCTTTAATCAAAGGTCAATGCCTCCACTTTTGCCTTATACAGAAATCTCTCTCTACTATTTTTATTATACTTAATTAATCTTTCCATCTTTTCTGGGGTATTTCCACAAACTTAAACATTTTCCACTATCTCCCATGTTGAAAAACCAAAAAATGCAGCAGAAAAGAAAGGATACTTGCTTTTTAAGCACTTTAACTACTAACCCATTTCTTTGGCCTATATTACATCCAAATTTACTGAAGCATCTATCTACACACTCTGCCTGAACCTCCTCACTCTTCTTCATTTTTCAGTCTGCTCCAATCTGGCTCTGTTCCTATATCTTCATTGATGCTGATCTTTATGTCATTGAAGCCTATAAACTCTTTTTCTGTTCTCATTTTACTAGACCTGTCAGCAACCTATAACATAACATGTAGGCCCTTATCAGAGCCCTCTGTGGCCTTGCTTTCTGTATTTGTTTTCCTGATTATTTTCCTACCACATTGGCCATTCCTTCTTTAATTCTTCTTTGGTGCTCTCTCTAATGATTATTATTTTTTAGGACTTGGATTTCCCTTTTTATTTGGCTGAACTTTCCCATTATATGATCTCATCCATTTCCATGGTTTTATATTTCTCTGTTGGTTGTGACTCCTTTGAACTTCAGAATCATATCCAACTACCTACTTGAATAATTTCATCACTGTCTCAGTTTGGGAAGTATCACGAGGTGGCCTCATTTGTCATTCTACTCCACTCACTACAGGTGTAGGAAGTCTCCCTTCCAGACCACCATCTCCCCACTAATTATCCTGGGCTTTCTCAAGTATTATGAGTCACTGGGATATTGAAAAATGATTTGTGTACCTGTCCATATGGGGTAAGTCAGAGAAGAGTCAAGCAAAATATGAAGAACCAACAGGTGTCACTCCTGCTGAGCAGTGGCTGGGAGAAGTGCCAGGAGCTATTGAAGAGATGCCTTTATTAGACATTGATGAAAAGAACAGCTTGCATAACCTCTGGGCACAAGGGATGGACTGTGATTGCATAAAGAGTAGGCCAGGGCATTCATCAGATGATGACTTCCACATGGTTCCTAGGTATTTTATCAATGTTCCTCAGTGCTAATTCCTTTGCAAAGCTGGTCCCCTTTCCTGTCCATGTGGCCCATTTAGGTCTAGCCCTCTTGACCTGTACCACCAACATCTCTACTCTCATCACTGCCATCTCTTTGTTCCTTTTCATCTCAGGGAATATCTTCTTTTCTGCCTATCAGGAAAGGGAATAGGATTTCAGGGGTGGGTGATGGCATGCTAGAGCAAAGGCCTGATCTGCATAATGTCTCTTTCAGTCATTTTATCTATGCTAGGCACTCTTTCATGTTTTAAAAGGATCCAAAGCCAAGAAGTCTCCCTCTTTTCTCTGGATTCTACAGTCAGATCCTTACCTTCATTCAGTTGGGTACAGAATAACATGGTTGTTTGAATAGAGCTTGGGAGGTGGGAAGTAAACATCAGGAAATATATCAAACTGTTATCTCACCAAGCTGTCTCTTTATTCAGCTCAGGCTGCTATAACAAGATACCAAGGACTAGGTATCAGGTAGGCTTAAACAACAGAAATACATTTTCTTACAGTTCTGGAAGCTGGAGAGTCCAATGTCAAGGTTCATTTTGGGGTGAGAACTTTCTTCCTGGCTTGCTGTCCTCAGGAGGACTTGCTGTCAGAAGGAGGGAGGGAATAAGAGAGAAAGAAGAGGGAGACAGGGAGAGGGAGGGAAAGAGAGAGAATTTAAAAGGACACTAGTTTTATAGATCATCCCCACCTTTATGACCTCTTTTAATCCTAACTACATTCTTAAAGTTCCTATCTCCAGTATAGTCATATTGGGAGTTAGGTCTTCACCATATGGATGGAGTGGGAGGACATAGTTCTGTCCATCGATATGTCTGATAGGAATTTCAAATTTTAACATGTCTTAAAACAGATCACCTGATTCTCCCCAGCCCCCATATGCTCATCCACCAAAACTTCCTATCAGAGTCTCGTTTTCTCAGATTGAGTAATCAGCACAATTATCTGATTACTTGCTTTAGCATCTCATTTTCTTATTCTGTATATCAAACCCCAAAGCAAGACTGTACGTTTTTCTCCATAGAATTCCTTGAATTTCCTCTCCATCTCTACAATTCATACATTTGTGCATGCCACAATCACTTGGACTGCTAACCTCCTTAAATGATGTCCCCACTTCTAATTTTCCTACCTTATAACCACTCATATAGCTAGAATAATTTTATCAAAATGTCAATCAAATTATTACACCCACCATCTAAATGAAACTTTCTAGTGACTCTCATTGCACCTAAAATGCAGTTTAATTGCTTTACTTTGGCCTACAAGACTCCAGTAAAATTTTTGGATGTTGAAGGAAAGATGTTTAGATGTTACCAAAATTCAAACAGGGGAAGAAATGCTTAGATCTATTTTGTGTGAAACAAACAATGTGAATGCAGAGAGATGATAGGAGAAAGACTGCTGGTGACAAGAAGAGATACATAGAGTTTACTGATACAATCCAGAAGGGAAGTTATAAAAGTCAAAACTAAGGTAGATGGTATTGAGATGAGGGAATATATTGAAGGGTACTTATGAGATATAGGGAAAAAAAAAGCCATGCTGAACAGACATGACAATGGGAGAGACAGTAAGGGAGAAGAATTCTCCCAGACTTCTGACTCTGGGGCCCAAGTGCATTGCCGGATCATTCACTTAGAGGTATAGGGGGAGGGAAGATTTGTAGAGGAATGGATAAGTTCCTTCTGATACATGCTAAGTTTGGAAGTCTATAGAAAAATAACAATGGGTCATGTTCACTGGGCAGCTGCATATAGATTTCTGGGACCTAAGGTATAAAGATTTGGGAGTCAGAGAGGATTCAAAGACCAAAGGATAGAATCTTTAACTGAACACTGTTTCAGTAGATAGTGGAAGAAGAGGAGTCCATGGATGAGATGGGGGAGTAGATAGAAATGTGAGTGGAAAACTGGTCTATAAGAAATCCCTATGGAGTGAGTAGGAGACAATGGCAAATGTTGCAAAAGAAATAATCAAATAGCTAGGAACTAAAAATTATTCTTTGGCTTTGCAGCCAGAAGTCATCAGTGGTATTTTGAAAGGAGTTGGGAAGAAGTTGTGGTGATAGAAGGTGGATTACAGAGTTTTGAGGATAGAATGAGGGTTAGTTCATTTTCAAGAAGCTTGGTAGGAAAGGAAATGACAGAGCTAGAATGTTAACTAGTGGGGGCTGTACAGTCAAAGGAAGGTTTTGTTTTCTCTGTGTGTTTTGTTTTGTTTTTTTTCAACTAGAAGAGAAGGAATCATTAATTATGGAGACACCCGTCAAATAATGCATTGGCTAATAAACAGTTAAATAGATTAGGATAGTAGATGGTAGGAGGAGGAGGAGCCTTTGTCAAGTAAGGCAATGCATCATCTCTTCACACTTATCCTTGTCATCTACCAATCAATAGCATGGTATTGATGTATATATTTTACTTCCTATTGAATTCAACTTTATGTTTTCTATGGAGTTAAAAAGTGAATGATCTGTTTGTGTGAGGGTTTTATCTCCAGAGTGCCTAAATTAATTTTGTTTTTGACTTTGTATGGCTTATGACTGATTTCTTTCCTTGTTGATGGATTTCCTGGAGAAATAAAATTTGACTATACCCTGCAGTGGCATTATATTCTCCCTGCCCTTCTTTTGATACAAACTGAAGTCTAATTGACTCTTTGAAGTTAAACTACAAAAGTTTCAAAATACATTGCCACTTCTGTGCTGTTGACCACTCAAGTCCTAATCATTTCAGGTATAGCATGTTTTACTTTATTTTTTTAATTAGACCTTTGACATAAATTCTTTTCTCCAAAATTCAGTTTATTTCTATTTGACAACTTAGCTTATTATAGGAGCAATTGAAAAACTCACCTAATTAAAATTCACAGATCATAAAGTTTAATTCAGTAGTAAGGTTAATTTTCGTCTAAGCTATTGAATGTCAGTGATTACTTTTCCAGTGGGAGTGAAGACAAAAGCAAAACAGGACACTTCGTCTCTTTGATCATTAGCATAAACTATCCCCAACCAAAATACTGAAGTGAAAGTCCTAGGAAAAATCCTCAATATGGATCAAAATTGCACTCTTGTAGATGGCAAAGATTCTATTCTCAGTAAGTATGCAATGCTTTAAAAAGAAATGTTAAATGTAGTCTTTAAAGAACTAAATGGATAGGGCCTGATCATCTTAGAAATAGTTCACTGCTTAGAGATTTCACTAGTTGACATTAGTTCTAATTCACTAGTTCTGGTGGCCTGAAGCATTACATACACTTTCACTTTGCAGAAATGGAATGGGTTAAAGGAGAAAATGCTTGAGAATAGATACCTCAGAATTGCAAATCTTCTTTCTGCTTTGTGAGTAGCATCCAACCACGCTAGAGATATTTGGACATGGAAACAGACTATGCGTTTGTCCTAACTGTTTCCCAAACAAAACTTGGGTACATTATAATGATCATTATTCTTAAAATATAGAGGTAAAGAAATATTTTGCTGAGGATGGAATGAAGGTATCCACATCCCATTGTCCTCGGTAGGCATAGCCTGCTGTTACATTGTGGAAAGCTGCAGGAATCTTGAGGTCTTTCCCCCATCTTTTCTTTATGCCTTAGTTGAAATTACACAGTATCTAAGTTTATTTTGGCTTAATTGTATGTTTTCATAATTAAATTTGTTCATCTATAAAATGGCAATTATAATGCCACACAGTCCATAGGGCATTTTGTGAATAAAATGAGATTTATCCATTTACAGCAATTAGAATCACCCAGCATAGTTTAAACACTCAGTAAGTACTGGCTATTATTATACATTATTCACTTATGCAATGCATATTTGTTAGCCACAGGTCATGGTCAGGGTGTCATGTTGACATAACATTCATTTATTTATTCATTCAACTAATATTTACTGAGGACATATGATGAGTTGGGTACTATACTAGATGCTGGGGACACAGCAGTGATTATAACAAAGTTCAGGCCCCCATAGTATAAGAGGAATGAAAGGTGATAAACAAATAAGTATAGAATATAGACTATAATATCAAGAAATAAGGCTCTGAAAGATAAATCGTGTAAGGTACAGTAGTAAGTAAGATAGACATAGACCTTACACTCATTAGTTAAACTCTAGACAAAATAAAGACAAATATGGGAGTTTAAAATTAAAGGATAGAGCAGTTCTGAATGGTGACAGGGTCCAAAGAGTAGCTATGGGTTATGGGTGAGTGAAATGAGGTTTATGGGTGGGGGTGGTTTCATTGAAGTTGCAAAGGCCAAAAATCTGTGAACTTGGGAGTTGAATGGTTCATCCATACAAATCCTGATTTGGCATTGACCTATAATCTGGGAAAGCCCTGGATGAGAACCTACTTAAGTCAGAACATAGATGTTATTATAAAGTGCAAATGAGATGCTGGTCCAGATTAGAAATACATTATGATGGAAAAAAGTTTGGTTTATAATTAATGCATTCCCATCCCAGAAATTTAAGAGTTTTTTTTTTGTTGTTGTTATCCTTTGTTTTTTAAGTAAATGACATGGTTTTTAATAGGCATCTTGAAGCACTTGATTGAATAAGAAGACTATAAGAACTCCATATATTTGGGAGATTGATAAGCTGATTTCCTTCAGAAAAATACATTTGCTTCAAGTTTATAAGATAATGAACCCCCAGTTCAGTATCAACCCTAACAGTATTCTTGGCCTAGCATGTTGTCAGAAAAGCTTATATAAGTTTTAGATTACCTGGGGTACCTGTGTGGTGCAGTTGGTTGAGCTGACTCCAGCTTTTGGGTCAGGTCAGGACCTCATGGTTGCTGAATTAAGTCCCAGGTTGGGCTCTGTGCTCAGCCCAGAGTCTGCCCGAGATTCTCTTTCCCTCTCCCTTTACCCTTCCCACTCATGTTCTCTTTCTCTAAAGGCTTGCTTTTTCAATTAATAGCTGCTTTCATCTATGTCTAATGTTACCAAGAAAAGGAAGAAATAGAGCTTGATTAATGGAAAGGAGGGATCTAGTAAAAAGTAAAAAATGGTTTGAAATCATAAATAAAAAAAACCTCATAGATCATGGAAGCTGTTGTTTTTAATGCTTTGGAGATATTAATAATTTACTTTGCTGTGTCTTATTCAATAGGACACTTTGACTAGCAACATGGTGCCAGTTATATTACAATGGCATTTGGAGACTGATCATTAAATTTTTTTTATAAAAGAACTTAATTTTTAAATGTAGGAATGACGAACTCTTTAGAAGGCAATTCTTTTGTTTCAGTTTTTCAAACTAGAAACTTAGAAACTAAAAAGTTATTACAGAATCCTCATGCAATGTAAGTTATCATACTGTATTGCCTGAGGAAGCACACACCCTATGCCTTGTGCAGTTGGCATTGCTGAATGCCTGCCGGGTTAAAGAAATCGGTAATCCACCATGGAACTGCCACTTTCCAAAGCTACAGTAATTCATCAAATTAAAAACTGAGTTATAAATATGAAGATCAAGTCAATATCTCCTCTGTATAAATGTACCTTTTCATTAAAAATGAAAATACCTACAGATATAACTGGGCTTGCCATTTTTCTTTTTTTTTTCTCTTCTTTAAGCTTTTTTTATTTAAACATATAATGTAACCCCACCACCCTCTCCTAACCCTTCTCTCCCCCCCACCCCCCTCAGTTTGTTTTATGACATTAAGAGTCTCTTTTGGTTTGTCTCCCTCCCGATCCCATCTTCTTTCATTTTTACTTTTCCTACCACCTTAACGCCCACCCCCATTGCATCTCCACTTCCTCATATCAGGGAGATCATGTGATAGTTGTCTTTCTCCAGTTGACTTATTTCACTAAACACAATATGCTCTAGTTCCATCCATGTCCTCGCAAATGGTAAGATTTCATTTCTTTTGATGGCTGCATAGTATTCCATTGTATATATATACCACCTCTTCTTTATCCATTCATCTGTTGATGGACATCTAGGTTCTTTCCATAACTTGGCTATTGTGGACATTGCTGCTATAAACATTCGGGTACACGTGCCCCTTCGGATCACTACGTTTGTATCTTTAGGGTAAATACCCAGTAGTGCAATTGCTAGGTCATAAGGTAGCTCTATATTCAATTTTTTGAGGAACCTCCATGCTGTTTTCCAGAGTGGTTGCACCAGCTTGCATTCCCACCAAGAGTGTAGGAGGGTTCCCCTTTCTCCACATCCTCGCCAGCATCTGTCATTTCCTGACTTGTTCATTTTAGCCATTCTGACTGGTGTGAGATGGTATCTCATTGTGGTTTTGATTTGTATTTCCCTGATGCCCAGGGATGTGGAGCACTTTTTCATGTGTCTGTTGGCCATCTGGATGTCTTCTTTGCAGAAATGTCTCTTCATGTCCTCTGCCCATTTCTTGATTGGATTATTTGTTCTTTGGGTGTTGAGTTTGCTAAGCTCTTTATAGATTTTGGATACTAGCCCTTTATCTGATATGTCGTTTGCAAATATCTTCTCCCACTCTGTCAGTTGTCTTTGGTTTTGTTGACTGTTTCCTTTGCTGTGCAAAAGCTTTTGATCTTGATGAAGTCCCAATAGTTCATTTTTTCCCTTGCTTCCCTTGCCTTTGGCGTTGTTCCTAGGAAGAAGTTGCTGCGGCTGAGGTCGAAGAGGTTGCTGCCTGTGTTCTCCCCAAGGATTTTGATGGATTCCTTTCTCACATTGAGGTCCTTCATTCATTTTGAGTCTATTTTCGTGTGTGGTGTAAGGAAATGGTCCAATTTCATTTTTCTGCATGTGGCTGTCCAATTTTCCCAACACCATTTGTTGAAGAGGCTGTCTTTTTTCCATTGGATATTCTTTCCTGCTTTGTCGAAGATTAGTTGACCATAGAGTTGAGGGTCTATTTCTGGGCTCTCTATTCTGTTCCATTGATCTATGTGTCTGTTTTTGTGCCAGTACCATACTGTCTTGATGATGACAGCTTTGTAGTAGAGCTTGAAGTCTGGAATTGTGATGCCACCAACTTTGGCTTTCTTTTTCAATATTCCTTTGGCTATTCGAGGTCTTTTCTGGTTCCATATAAATTTTAGGATTATTTGTTCCATTTCTTTGAAAAAATTGGATGGGATTTTGATAGGCATTGCATTAAATGTGTTGATAGCTTTAGGTAGCATAGATATTTTCACAATATTTATTCTTCCAATCCATGAGCATGGAACATTTTTCCATTTCTTTGTGTCTTCCTCAATTTCTTTCATGAGTACTTTATAGTTCTCTGAGTATAGATTCTTTGCCTCTTTGGTTAGGTTTATTCCTAGGTATTTTATGGTTTTGGGTGTAATTGTAAATGGGATTGACTCCTTAATTTCTCTTTCTTCTGTCTTGTTGTTGGTGTAAAGAAATGCAACTGATTTCTGTGCATTGATTTTATATCCTGACACTTTACTGAATTCCTGTACAAGCTCTAGTCTAGCAGTTTTGGAGTGGAGACTTTTGGGTTTTCCACATAGAGTATCATATCATCTGCAAAGAGCGACAGTTTGACTTCTTCTTTGCCAATTTGGATGCCTTTAATTTCTTTTTGTTGTCTGATTGCTGAGGCTAGGACTTCTAGTACTATGTTGAATAGCAGTGGTGATAACAGACATCCCTGCCGTGTTCCTGACCTTAGCGGAAAAGCTCTCAGTTTTTCTCCATTGAGAATGATACTTGCGGTGGGTTTTTCATAGACAGCTTTGATAATATTGAGGTATGTGCCTTCTATCCCTACACTTTGAAGAGTTTTTCAGCATCTATTGAGAGTATCATATGGTTCTTGTTCTTTCTTTTGTTAATGTATTGTATCACATTGATTGATTTGCGGATGTTGAACCAATCCTGCTGCCCTGGAATAAATCCCAGTTGGTCATGGTGAATAATCCTTTTAATGTACTGTTGGATCCTATTGGCTAGTATTTTGGTGAGAATTTTCGCATCTGTGTTCATCAAGGATATTGGTCTGTAATTCCCTTTTTTGATGGGATCTTTGTCTGGTTTGGGGATCCAGGTGATGCTGGCCTCATAAAATGAGTTTGGAAGTTTTCCTTCCATTTCTATTTTTTGGAACAGTTTCAGGAGAATAGGAATTAATTCTTCTTTAAATGTTTGGTAGAATTCCCCTGGGAAGCCATCTGGCCCTGGGCTTTTGTTTGTTTGGAGATTTTTGGTGACTGTTTCAATCTCCTTACTGGTTATGGGCCTATTCAGGTTTTCTATTTCTTCCTGGTTCAGTTTTGGCAGTTTATATGTCCTAGGAAAGCATCCATTTCTTCCAGATTGTCAAATTTGTTGGCATAGAGTTGCTCATAATATGTTCTTATGTTTGTTTGTATTTCTTTGGTGTTGGTTGTGATCTCTCCTCTTTCATTCGTGATTTTATTTAATTGGGTCCTTTCTCTTTTCTTTTTGGTAAGTCTGGCCAGGGGTTTATCAATCTTATTAATTCTTTCAAAGAACCAGCTCCTAGTTTCATTGATTTGCTCCATTGTTTTTTTGGTTTCTATTTCATTGATTTCTGCTTTGATCTTTATTATTTCTCTTCTCCTGCTGGGTTTAGGCTTTCTTTGTTGTTCTTTCTCGAGCTCCTTTAGGTGTAGGGTTAGGTTGTGTATTTGAGACCTTTCCTGTTTCTTGAGATAGGCTTGTATCGCTATATATTTTCCTCTCAGGACTGCCTTTGCTGTGTCCCACAGATTTTGGACCATTGTGTTTTCATTATCATTTGTTTCCATGGTTTTTTTCAATTCTTCTTTAATTTCCTGGTTGACCCATTCATTCTTTAGAAGGATGCTGTTGAGTCTCCATGTACTTGTGCTCTTTCCAAATTTCCTCTTGTGATTGAGTTTTAGCTTCAGAGCATTGTGATCTGAAAATATGCAGGGAATGATCCCAATCTTTTGATACCGGTTGAGACCTGATTTATGACCCAGGATGTGATCTATTCTGGAGAATGTTCCATGGGCACTAGAGAAGAATGTGTATTCTGTTGCTTTGGGATGGAATGTTCTGAATATATCTGTGATGTTCATCTGCTCCAGTGTGTCATTTAAGACCTTTATTTCCTTGTTGATCTTTTGCTTGGATGATCTGTCCATTTCAGTGAGGGGTGTGTTAAAGTCTCCTACTATTATTGTATTCTTGTCAATGTGTTTCTTTGATTTTGTTATTAATTGGTTTATATAGTTGGCTGCTCCCATGTTAGGGGCATAGATATTTAAAATTGTTAGATCTTCTTGTTGGACAGACCCTTTGAGTATGATGTAGTGTCCTTCCTCATCTCTTATTATAGTCTTTGGCTTAAAATCTAATTGATCTGATATAAGGATTGCCACCCCAGCTTTCTTCTGATGTCCATTAGCATGGTAAATTATTTTCCAACCCCTCACTTTCAATCTGGAGGTGTCTTCAGGTCTAAAATGAGTTTCTTGTAGGCAGCGTATGGATGGGTTTTGTTTTTTTATCCATTCTGAAACCCTTTTGATTTTGATTGGGGCATTTAGCCCATTTATGTTCAGGGTAACTCTTGAGAGATATGAATTTAGTGCCATTGTATTGCCTGTAAGGTGATTGTTACTGTATATTGTCTCTGTTCCTTTCTGATCTAATACTTTTACGGTCTCTCTTTGCTTAGAGGACCCCTTTCAATATTTTCTGTAGAGCTGGTTTGGTGTTTACAAATTCTTTCAGTTTTTGTTTGTCCTGGAAGCTTTTTATCTCTTCTTCTATTTTCAATGATATCCTAGCTGGATAAAGTATTCTTGGCTGCATGTTTTTCTCGTTTAGTGCTCTGAATATATCATGCCAGTTCTTTCTGGCCTGCCAGGTCTCTGTGGATAAGTCTGCTGCCAATCTAATATTTTTACCATTGTATGTTACAGACTTATTGTCCTGGGCTGCTTTCATGATTTTCTCTTTGATGCTAAGACTCGTAAATTTTACTATTAGATGACGGGGTGTGGACCTATTCCTATTGATTTTGAGGTGGATTCTCTGCACCTCCTGGATTTTGATGCTTGTTCCCTGCTATATTAGGGAAATTCTCTACAATAATTCTCTCAAATATACCTTCTTCTCCTATTTCTCTTTCTTTTTCTTCTGGAATCCCAATTATTCTAATGTTGTTTCGTCTTATGGTATCACTTATCTCTTGAATTCTCCCCTCGTGGTCCAGTAGTTGTTTGTCTCTCTTTTGCTCAGCTTCTTTATTCTCTGTCATTTGGTCCTCTATATCACTAATTCTTTCTTCTGCCTCATTTATCCTAGCAGTAAGAGCCTCCATTTTTGATTGCACCTCGTTAATAGCTTTTTTGATTTCAACTTGATTAGATTTTAGTTCTTTTATTTCTCCAGAATGGGCTTTTATTTCTCCCGACAGGGTTTCTCTAATATCTTCCATACCTTTTTCAAGCCCGGCTAGAACCCTGAGAATGGTCGTTCTGAATTCCAGACCTGACATAGTACCAATGTCTGTATTGATTAGGTCCTTAGCCTTCGGTACTGCCTCCTGTTCTTTTTTTTTGTGGTGAGTTTTTCCGCCTTGTCATTTTGTCCCGATAAGAATCCATCCGCTGTTCTCCTTGTTAAGTGAACTTGGTCTAGGCTGGATTTCTTGTTGATCTTCTGGGGGAGGGGCCTGTTGTAGTGATTTTCAAGTGTCTCTGCCCCAGGCAGAATTGCACCACCCTTACCAGGGGCCGGGCTAAGTAATCCTCTCAGGTTCGCTTTCGGGAGCTTTTTTTCCCTGAAGGCTTTCCGTAGAGTTCCGGAGGATGGGAATGAAAATGGCGGCCTCCCAATCTCCGGCTTGGAGGAGCTGAGAGCTAGGGGCCCCAGTCTTCAGTGCGCCTTCAGAGAAAAGCGCTTAATCACTCCCGTCTCCCCAGCCTCCAGCTGCGCTTGGAGAAAATCGTGCATAAGCAGTCCCGTCTCACTGGCTTCTGGCTGTGCTCCGAGGTCACCCAGCCTGTGATCAAGCATCTCTGTCTCCTGCAGAGTCCCATTTGGAGTCTCCGAACCCCGTAGATCCCTGAGCTCTCCCAGGTCGGAGTCTCCCCGGATCTTGTGGGGACCCCTCGCACAAAACACCGGCCCGTGTCACAGACCATGGCTCTAGGAAACCCTGAGTTGAGAGCTCACTCCTCGGCTCTGTCTCTGCAGCTGGCTTCCCTGCTCTAGTACCTGTGAGCTCTGTGACACTCAGATACCCCCGATCCTTCTGTGACCCCCTGGGACCTGAGTCCACGCTGTCCCCGTGAGGTCTTCACCCCAGTTTAGCCTCTGGAGCAATGTCCCTCCATGGAGCAGACTTTTAAAAGTCCTGATTTTGTGCTCCGTTGTTCCGCTGCTTGCCGGGAGCCCGCCCCTCCTTCCCGGGGTCTATCTTCCTGTCGCGTTGGATTCACTTCTCTGCTGGTCCTACCTTTTAGAAGGTGGTTGATTTTCTGTTTCTAGAATTATTGTTCTTCTTCTCTTTGATCTCCTGTTGGATTCGTAGGTTTTCGGAATGGTTTGATAGGCTATCTAGCCGATCTCCTGCTGCCTGATGTCGTCTCAGCCTGCTACTTCTCCGCCATATTTTCGCATCTCCCCCAAATGTCGCCATTTTTCTTATATTCCAGTATCAGCTGTTGAGTATCAGCACAAATTAGGAATCAAAGTTCTTCTGTGTGAGTGTTTGGCAGCAACAGAAAGGCTGCTGAAATACTCAAAGGATTCAGTGTCTTCTTTTGAACTATCCTCTGAAACAACTGTTGACATTTGCTCTGATGGTGCAAGGGCAATTGGTGAGTAAAACTGTTAATACAAGTCAAAGCCATGACCTGAAACTGTATTAGTACTCATCAACTTCTCTACAACTACATTTTGGCATTAAAAAGAAGGCACCAGTTTTATTTAAGATGTTCTTGAGGGGCGTCTGTGAGGGTCAGTCAGTTAAGCATCTGCCTTCGGCTCAGATTACAATCTCAGGGTCCTGGATGAATCCCTGCATCAGGCTTCCTGCTCAGCTGGGAGTCTGCTTCTCTCTCTCTCTCTCAAGTAAATGAATAAAATCTCTTAAAAAAAAAAAGTCCTTGAAAGAGCAGTAAAAAATTTTTCTCCTTCTGCTTCTGCCCATGACTTGTGCTCTCTCATTCTCTCTCAAATAATTAAATAAAATCTGAGAAAAACAAAGAATACCTTCTCTCCACTATGTCCTACCTAGTGGGATCCATAGAACAACCCCAGAGCAGATCTTTTTGTGAGATCCACATTGGTTCTGCGAACATCCAATTTCCCTTTCCCCCATTATAAATGCACCTCACTCAATTTGGCCGTCTCTTTGCTCTCCTGTCAGGCTGTTTGATCCAGCCCTTGAGCTTACTAGACAAGAATCACATATCAGTCATTAAAGTTATGCCCTCCTGACCACCTAATGGGGACCTATCAAGCTCTATGTGATGATGTAGTTATCTTAGAGTTCAACTAAGTTAGGACATATAAGATGCTCACTCACATGGTTGGCTGTGGATGTTGACTGTTAGCAGAAGCTGGCGGGAGACTCCGCTGGGACTATCAACCAGAGTGCTTCCATTCTCCTCAATTTGGCTTTTCCTTCTGGATTTGGCTTTGGCTGGGTCGGTGGGGAGGGGGAGATATTCTTAAGAGAAAGAATTCCAAGAGCAAGGAAGCAGAAGCTGCCAATCTTCTTAAAGCCTTAGATCAGAAGTTCAAGAATATCACTTCTACTGCATTCTGTTGGTCAAAGCAGTATACAGCCAGCCCAGATTCAAATGAAGTGGAAATAAACTCTATCTCCCCATAGGGTAGTGGCATGCATAAACAGGGAAGGAAAGAATTGATGACAGCTATCTTTGGAGACTGGAAACTGTGGAATGTAATCATTCTCAAGAATCCTTTGTTTTCATAAAACTATGACTTCAAAACATGTTCAGGTTTTATTATATCAGAGAGATTGTGTAGACTTCCTGGTTTAACAGACAATTCTCTGGCAACCAGAATAGACAAATTCAGGAAAGCACAATGCCTTACGAAGGCCTGTTGTTTGTTTTTGTAACCTGGCTTGGGGTCAAAGAGTGTATACCCTTTCTCACTATATTCTTTATTAATATTAGTGACTAACTTCCAGTAAATTAAAATATTTATTTTGACCCTGTCAACTTAAATCTTTGTATTTGAATTTCTCAAATCCTAATTAGTGACTAGGAAGCATAGTTTACCAAAAAGAGGAAGTGGTTTGAAGACAGTGATGGATATGTTAAATAAATGTATTAATTACATAAAAAATAACCAGAAATAATATTACATTTCAATTAAATTCACTTTTTCCCCAAAATCAAGCCTATATATTATCTGTATAACACCTAGTTAAAAAAGGGGAATAAAACCTCACTGAACATATTGCTGGATCTATAGGATTTAAGAAAAAACTTGTTTTCTTTTCTAGAAGTTAAACTTCATATACCTAATACTTGACAATCAGGTAGAAGTATATGTTGACCAAATTGTTAAGACTGACCAGAATCAAAATCTAGGTAGAAACAAGTGGCTTAAAGTTACTTTATGCGGGTCCCTTTATGGACCAGGCTTATCATACAAAGAAAATCCGAGATAGTATACAAAAGCTTCTTTGCAGTCCCTGGTCCTTCCTTGATCTCCTCATCTCTGGATTCTTCCTGTGTGTATTAGTCAAGGTTCTCCAGAGAAACAGAACAACAGAATGTGTGTGTGTCTGTGTGTGTGTGCGTGCGCGCGCGCGTGTGCATTCATTCATTCATTCATTCACTTATTATGAGGAATTGGCTGATGTGATTAAGGATCCTGAGAAGTCCCAGAGTCTTCTGTCTGTATACTAAAGACCCAGCCAAGTCAATGGTGTAATTTAGTCTGAGCCAAAAGGCTTAAGAACCAGGGGAGCAAATGATTTATATCCCACTCTGAGGCCAGACAAGATGAAATGAGATGTCCCAACTCAAGCAAGCAGTCAGGAAGCAACAAAGGGGCAGAATCTTCCTTTCTATGCTTTTTTGTTCTTTTCAGGCCCGGAGTGGATTGATATGTCTACTCACTTTAGGAGGGTCAATCTACTTTACTGTTTCAAGAATTTAAGTGCCAATCTCATCCTGAAATACTCTCATACCCAGAAATAATGTTTAATCTAGATGCTCCCTGGCCAGTCAAGTTGACATATAAAATTAATCATTACACTCTATGCTCCCACTTGTTGCTATTTGAGCTCATTTCTTTTATTTTTTTTCTCCTTGAATCTTGACACTTTCTTGAGACAGATTTAAACATAATTTTCTACCTGGTCATTGGAACCTTATACAAAGCACTGGATAGTTGCCCTCTGGTCTTATAAAACAGAACTTGGCTAACAAGAACTTAATCTGTTCTCCATTTTTTGCTTTCTCCCGCTCTTCCTTCCCTCCTTGTTTGCCTCCTTCCATATATCTCTTCTCCCCTTCCTCCTTTCTTTATTCTTCTCTTCCTCCTTGTCTGCCTGCTTTCTTTCCCTCCCAAATAATTACTCATGTACTTAGGTATTCAGATCACTAATTCTGGTGCTTAGGACCCAGTGACCAATAAGACAGAGAAGATACCAGCCTTTCACAAACCTACCCTCAAACACTAAATAATTTGAAAATTAAGGATTTGACTCTAATTGTAAGTGCTATGAAGAAGCAACAGATGCAATAAAAGAACAGGATAAGACTCTTGGGGTAATCTTGTTGGGGGGGCAGTCATCTTCCTGGAGTAAGTGACATTAACGTTGAAATCTGTGGAATGCATACAAGTTAGTCACTTGGACCCTGATGGGAAGTGGTTTTTCAGGCAGAGAGTAACATGTGCTAATGTCCTAGGCAGAAAGACACGGGGTAGGAGTATGAGGTGATTTGAAGAACTGAGAAAAATTCAGTGTCACTGGGGCTTATTAGAGAAGGAAGGAGAGTAGGCAAAGATGAGCCCGCAAAGGATGGTAGAAGCTAAATAATGCAGTGCCTTATGAGTGATGATAAAGCTCCTGAAGGGAATTAGGTGGAGAGGGATTGAGTATTTCGTCTGCATGGGACTTAATGACCACGACTGACCATTAGTGTAGGGAGAAAGAGAAATGAAACTACAAAACTCACAATTAAATGAAACTTTGAGATAATCTTCGATTTGTGTTCACTTATTTTATACCCATTAGTGAATAATAGTTTTAAATCTTTCAAATTGAACACGTCTGTGGTCTTGTTTGTTTTTACTCTTACCTAGAGTATGCTCTGCTTCTGTGCTTTACATATGAATCCCGTTCTCTGAATTGAATTCAGAAGCTCCTTTAACTGATACATTTTTGGACTTCACATAAAAGTAAAAGAGGATCAAGAGAATACTACAGTACTGTTTGTAGTTCTCTGTTTATAAGAACACATAGCAATCAATGTTTGCACCCCATGGAAATATGGTTTCAATTTTGTCCTTGAAATATGAGACGAGATGTGTTGCCAGCACATATTTATTCCTGCAACACATCTTCTTATTTCTGAAGTGTACAGATGTCCTATGAAGTTTTGCTTTCAATTTTTTCATATTTAGTTTCATTTTAATGTGATGAACACCTGATAAATGACACATTTGACGCAATGATGAGAATACTAGCTGGAATGATGTGCCCACAGAGATGGCAGATGGACACCAATTACCTTGAGTCTACTCAGAATATCAACTGCTGCCTTATTTATTGGGTTTTGTATTTGGGCATACTGGCTAACTTTCAAGTCTGAACTTTGGATTGGTTAGAGTCAAAACAAGAGGCCAGGTTTTGAGGCTGGGTTTTTAGAACTTGCACTTTGAACTGTGTAGCTTATTACTGTATTGAATGACATAGCAGGAAAAGAAGATTAACAATCCTGACCTTGAAAGTTCATTAGAAACATGACACATATTCATTTGCCACAAATTTGAAGTCTTAAGGTTTAGCTCTGACCAACAATACAGCCTGCAAATAGCAAAAATATAACCAATATTAAATAGACTTCCAAATCAATTGTCCATTGTAGGAGTTCATGGTCATCTTTTCTTCTTTTTTATTTAGTATTTCTGGAGTAATAATAGTATGCAATCCAGCCTTGACACAAAGAAAACTAAAATATGAAATATATTATTTTGGCAAATTCATTCTGGGATACAAAAGTTCTCTCGTGATAAATGGGTAAAGGCCCATCAGAGTTGGCCTTGGATATATTTGGGTTTCCTCTTACTCTACTATTGCATTTAGTCTTACTTCTTCTCTTACATTAACAACTTATGTCATTATTCTTTTATTTTATTCACTACATTACCCATATATTTGAAAATCCCAGAAAAAATTCCTTTTCTTCATATCCTCAAGTCGATATCAAATTCACTGTGTGGAAGAAATTTAGAAACATTTAGAATCTGAGTGGATATAAAGGTTTTGTTAAGCTTAACCAACACAGTAATTCTTTTTTTTTTTTTTAAGATTTTATTCATTTATTTGACAGAGATCACAAGTAGGCAGAGAGGCAGGCAGAGAGAAGGGGAAGCAGGCTCCCCGCTGAGCAGAGAGCCCGATGTGGGGCTCGATCCCAGGACACCAGGATCATTACCAGAGCCGAAGGCAGAGGCTTTAAACTGAGCCACCCAGGCACCCCTAACACAGTAATTCTATTTCTCCAAGTTTTATGTGTTTATATTTCTGCACAATTGGGTGTTGATTTTCAGCCAAGGTTAAAAAAAAAAGTCTCCTCAAATCTAGATTCTCCCATTACTTTGCTGATGTTGCTTGCATGAAATTCACCAGTAACAGCCTACTCATAAAAATCCATTAAATGTCATTTATTTATTTATTTTTAAAGATTTTATTTATTTATTTGACAGACAGAGATCACAAGTAGTCAGAGAGACAGGCAGAGAGAGAGGAGAAAGCAGGCCCCATGCAGAGCAAAGAGCCTGATGCGGGGCTCGATCCCAGGACCCTGGGATCATGACCTGAGCCGAAGGCAGAGGCTTTAACCCACTGAGCCACCCAGGCACCCCTAAATGTCATTTTTTTAAGTAGTATTTGTCTTTGTTGACCACTTTCCTACCTATCACTTACCTTTATCCTGCCTGTTTTCTCATATATAAATTGGGTTGTTGTTAGATTTAAGTAAGTTAATATATGTAGAAATCTTAAAGTAGGGTCTAGCACAGGGTAAGCACATAATACTTTTTAGTTATTATTATTTTATTATTAGATGCCTTCCTAACATGCTCTACTCTGTGTTTCCTGAAAGTAGAGGCTGAAATCAAAGCTGGTGTGAAAGTGGTTTATTGTGAAATGATCCCAGGAAGAAGTAAGGAACTAGAGGAACAAAACAAGGAAGGAGGAAGAGCCAACACAAGCTTATGGTTTTATCTGTGAGAGATTATGTAATGCATTTTGAAAGTGACTACATTTGTTCATTGTCTAATACCCTGTTATTCAGGATAGCGACATGAACATTAATTTCCCTGTATTTTCAGGTTGAGAAGTTGCTAGTGCCAAGTTGGTTCAGCCTGTCAGAGAGGGCAAGAATTGATGGAACCAGAGCTCAGGCTGAGGTGAGAAGCTGTCGGGTGGCAACTGTGCAAAGCTTGTCAAAGACTGTGCAGAACTGGTTACTGCTGCATGATTGTAGTAGGAGGTGTGGCCAAGAGTATTTTAGATAGTGTTCAAAAGGTATCTAATATGCACATACTCTTGGATTTTTTTCTTATCTCCTTAGCTACTCTTTCTTGCTCTCTTCACATGTGGACTCCTTTTTTTGTAATTTTTTAAAACAAATTTTGTGGTATAATTCACATAAATAAAATGTACTGATCTTAAGTAAAGAGTTGGATGGTTCTGACAAATACTTTTATACCTATTTAATCACTACTCCAATTGAAGTCATAAATCACATCCAGTTCTCCCCCAAATTCCCTCTTGCTTCTTTATAATCAAAACCCCCAGCCCTGCCTTCAGGTAATCAATGATCAATAAAGATGCTGAGCATTGTTTTGTAGACATTATGGCTATTTTTATTCTTTTGTGAAATATTTGTTCAAATATTTGTCTAGTTTTACTTCAGTTTATTTTTTTGTTATTGTGTTGTAAGAAGGCTTTATGTATTGGGGCGCCTGGGTGGCTCAGTGGGTTAAAGCCTCTGCTTTCGGCTCGGGTCGTGATCCCAGGTCCTGGGATCGAGCCCCACACTGAGCTCTCTGCTCCATGGGGAGACTGCTCCCTCCTCTCTTCCCTGCCTGCCTCTCTTGCCTGCTTGTAATCTCTGTCTGTCAAATAAATAAATAAAAAATCTTAAAAAAAAAAGAAGGCTTTATGTATTGTGGATATAAGCCCTTCATCAGATGTATGTATTATGAATCTTTCCTATTCTGTGGTTTGCCCTTTTATTTATCTTTAGCAATGTCATTTGAAGAGCAAGAGTTTAAAATTTTGATGAAGTCTAATATATCAATTTTTTTAATCATATAGTTTTGTTTTTTTGTGTGCAACCTAAGAGATCTTTGCCCATCCCATTATAGCAGATTTTCTCCTGTTTTCTACTAAAAGTTACATAGTTTCAACTCTTATATTAGGCCTATGATACATTACAAATTAATTCATATATTGAATGAGGTAAGAGTCAGGAAGTAAGTTTCTTCTTTTTTTTTTTGACAATATGTCTATTCTATTGTTCCACTACCATTTGTTGAAAAGGTTACCCTTTCTGCATTGCATTGCCTTGGCATTTTTGTAAAAAATCAATTGACCATATATATGTGGGTTTATTTCTAGATTCTTCTGCTTCATTGATCTACATGTCTAATCTTATATTAATACCATGTTATCTGTATTATTGCACTTTTATAGTAAGTATAGAAATCAGGTAATATAAATCTTCTGATTTTGTTCTTTTTAAAAATTATTTTGTTTCTACTTTTTCCTTTATACTTTCATAAGAATTTTAGAACTAGTATATCAATTTTTACAAAAAGTTTTCCATATTTTAGTTGAAGTTATATAGAACCCATAGGCCAATTGAGCAGAATTGATATTTTAACAATAGCAAGTCTTGGGCACCTGGGTGGCTCAGTGGGTTAAAGCCTCTGCTTTTGGCTCAGGTCATGATCCCAGGGTCCTGGGATCGAGCCCCACATCAGGCTCTCTACTCAGCGGGAAGCCTGCTTCCTCCTATCTCTCTTTGCCTGCCTCTCTGCCTACTTGTGATCTCTGTCAAATAAATAAATAAAATCTTTAAAAAAAATAGCAAGTCTTCCTATCAATAAATAGGGTATGACAGTCCATTTATTTCACACTTCTTTAATTTTTTGTAACTGTATTTTGTAATTTTTAGGGACAAATAGTTTACATCTTTTGATAAACTTATCTCTGGGTATTGTGGTTATACTTCTTTATAAGTGGTATTTTATAATTTTGAATTTTCCAATTATTTTTTGATAGCATATCTTCCTACAATTAGTTTTGTATATTCTTATATTTTTTTCATATGGATTGTACCCTACAGCCTTACTAAATGCACTTATTAATTCTCATAGTTTTCTTTGTTGATTCATTATAAATTTCTGTGTACTCAGTTATCTTATTTGTGAATGAAAACAGTTTTCCTCCTTTTTAAAAAATATCTGTATACATTTTGTTTTTTTTTCCTCTGGCCTTATTTCCCTGACTTGGACTTTAATACAATGTTTAATAGAAGGGATGAGAGTAGATATCCTTGGTTTGTTCTTAATCTTGGGGGGGAAGTGATTTTTTTTTCACCATTAAGTCTATAATAACTACAAGGTTTCTTAGATGTTCTTTAGTGGAGGAGTTTTCATTTTAGTTCTAGTTTAGTGAGAGTTTCATCAATAATGGGTGTTGAATTTTGACAAAAGTATAGGCCCAATTTCAATATCGTCTTTCCCTTTTATCTTTAATTAAAACATTTACTTACTACAGTCACATCACTCAGATATTAAAAAGTGCAAAGTACCTCTATTCTTCATCTTCCCAGTTGCCATTCTTTATCCACAGATAAACACTTTTATTAATTTCCAGTATGATAGGCTTTCTGAATTTTTAAAATATAACCAATAGAAAATGTCAATATATATTCTAATTTGCTCCATCTTTTAAACACATAGAATCCTATAAAATGGTTTTGCACAGTGCTTTTTTTCACTTAATAGACCTTTGAAAGCTCTTCTTGTGTAGGGCTGTTATGGATTAAATATTGTGTCTCCCTTCCACTTTTCCTAAACCCCCAGGTGATGATATTTGGAGGTGAAGCTTTTGGGTTGTAATTATGTTTAGATGAGGTCATGAGGTTAGAACCTCCATAATGGGATGGTGCCCTTATAAGAAGAGGAGGAGACTAGCACTCTTTCTGTCTCTCCATCATGTGAGAATATAACTAAAAGGTGGCTATCTACAAGCCAAGAGGATGGCCTTTGCCAAGAACTATATCCCTACTGGCACCTTGATCTTGGACTCCCCAGCCTCCAGAACTGTGAGAAATAAATGTCCATTGTTTAAGCTGCCTAGTCTATGGCAATTTGTCATAGCAGCCCAAGTGGACTAAGACAGTGCATAGAGAGATATCTTATTACTTCTTATAACTACATAATATTCTATTGCAAGGATATACATTTAGAAAACTAGTGCCCTTTGATGAAAATCTGGGTTGTTTCCAATTTTTTTGTTGTTGTAAGGATGCTGCAGTGGATAACCACATATGTATGTCACTTCCTATAATTAGTAACCCAGTTCAAAGTTTACATGCATTTCTAATTTTGTTAGTACAAATTTGCATTGACTTGTTATTTCTCATTATCGTGAAATGATGAGACTCTTGCTCAGATGTGTTATGGGAATGTTCTATCCTGCTCTTGTCTAGAACCTGTTCTTCATTGATTTTTCTGACTCCAGGTCATGTGTTCTTTCTCTTTAGTTCCCACAATGTGTTTCAGAATAGACTGTGTCAGGATCATCAGATTATTTATCATGATTTTATAGTGACTGTAAAGAATTCACAATCTCTTGATTTGCTGCTGTTTCAGTTCCTTGTTAGTTACATTCAGTTGTATTTTTGTGACTAAAGCTGCTGGTATTGCTAGATTACTAAGGAAAACATACACGCAAAGTTACAACATAAAAAGATTTTTATACTCCAGTTAGTCTGGAAAATACCTGCTATAAAATTAAGCCGCCTTTCTTTCTCTTCATGGTACTCTTTCTTTGCACTATTTCTCTCTGTCCTTGAGAAAAGGGGTTCACTTGGAGTAGAAGGAGGAAAAAGACTGACAAGTTCAGTACTATCTAATTAATTTCCCATGTTTTGAAAAAGGGATTGACTCTCTCTTCTCTTAAAAACAATTGTGTTGGGGCGCCTGGGTGGCTCAGTGGGTTAAGGCCTCTGCCTTCGGCTCAGGTCATGGTCCCAGGGTCCTGGGATCGAGCCCCGCATTGGGTTCTCTGCTGGGCGGGAAGCCTGCTTCCTCCTCTCTCTCTGCCTGCCTCTCTGCCTCCTTGTGATCTCTGTCTGTCAAATAAATAAATTTAAAAACAAACAAACAAACAAACAAACAAAAAACCAATTGTGTTGGCATCTAAGCATGTCTTATTGAACTGTTTATGTACTCTGGGTGGAGACCGTCCCTATTTTGTTATCTCTTGAAAAGGAATGATAGGAACTTCCACAAATCCAGTAGATGGAGCTTCAACTATTCCTTGCCTATGTGTAGGGCTGACTCTAGATTTACTCATTACCTTAAAGTAAATGCCAGTCTCATCTTTGTACTCCCTGTGGAAAAGAACTAGAAATGGTTATGTATGCTGGAAATAACACTGGAGATAACCAGTAAATCCAAATATATTATCAACGTTTGTTATATCTTTGATAATATATCATCCTGCTTTCTCTGAAGTTTAAGATAATAGGCCCTTTTCATCCCATTCCTATCATTTCTATCTTTGGAAGCACCTCTGAAGAGAGTACAAAAGGCAGAAGGGGAGCTGTGTGCCAGGAGAATAGAACTCACTGTACAGAAATTAAAAGTGTGATGAAATCTCTTGAAGGAACAGAACAGAATGCAAAGCATTCTTGTGTGACTTTAACTTGAGCAAATGACAATGCTATAGAATTTAAACAATCAACAGTATTTCAAGAAATGCTACAGAAATGTAAAGTGCCAAAACATCTCAGACCCTATGTTAGATTTATATTATTCTCAAATAGTTTTGGATGTTGGTGTGAGTGAGCAAGGAGATATTTAGGTCTAGAGAATAAGCAGAGCAATAAATTCCCTCCTACTCTTTTTCGTTAAAGTGAATATGTTTTATTCATTTATTATGATCTCTTCAATGAAGAATACTTAATTGGAATCAATTTTATATCCCTTTTGTGCTAATATATTGAGTTAGTTTATTGGTTTGCTGACTTGAAAGAAATACTGGTTAAGAGCAGTGACTCTGGAGCTAGAGTCTGATTTTGAATTTTGGCTGCCCCGTTTATTAACTAGGTGTCTCACATAAGCCCTGACTTCACAGAGGCATAATTTCCTCCTTGGTAAAACAGATATAAAGACACTTTTTAAGGTCATTGTAAGGATTAAATGAGATAATATATGTTAAACATTCAACAGAGATTCCTGGCAACTAATAATTTTTTAATAAATGATAGCAGAAATTAAAAGAACAAAAATTATTTTCCACTCCAGGATAGGTGCACTAATTGAATATGAGGAAATATACTTTAAGATGATTACTTAAGCAAACAGAGAAAGACAATTATCATATGATCTCCCTGATATGAGGAAGTTGAGAGGCAATGTGGGGGGTTAAGGGGGTAGGAAAGGAATAGATGAAACAAGATGGGATCGGGAGGGAGACAAACCATAAGAGACTCTTAATCTCACAAAACAAACTGAGGGTTGCCCGGGGGGAAGGGGGTAGGGAGAGGGTGGTAGGGTTATGGACATTGGGGAAGGTATGTGCTATGGTGAGTGCTGTGAAGTGTGTAAACCTGGTGATTCACAGACCTATACCCCTGGGGCTAATAATACATTATATGTTAATAACAAATTTTAAAAAAAGATGATTATTTAAGTAAAACTATTCAATATACG
>RCUC01158672.1:0-44571 GCA_003697995.1 Taxidea taxus jeffersonii
AAAAAAAAAACTGTTCAGGGGCGCCTGGGTGGCTCAGTGGGTTAAAGCCTCTGCCTTCGGCTCAGGTCATGATCCCAGAATCCTGGGATCGAGCCCCACATCGGGCTCTCTGCTTGCTGGGAAGCCTGCTTCCTCCTCTATCTCTCTGCCTGCCTCTCTGCCTACTCGTGATCTTTGTCTGTCAAATAAATAAAATCTTTAAAAAAAAACAAAACTGTTCATTACTCACTCACATGGTCTGTTCTAAATGAGCTGATTCCTAGGGCTGCTCTTCTCTACAGGACAGGAGAGCATTCTCACTGCTTCCATCCTATAAACCTGCATATCGACACATGCTCTCTTACTTGTTGCGGCAGGGGAGGGAGGGACTGGATAATTAAGAACCAGCAACTAAACACTTCCACTTGGAAGCGGCACACACTATTTCTGCTAATATTTCACTGGTCAAATGAAGGCATTTGGCCCTACCTGCCCACAAAGAAATGGGAAATACAATGTAGCCATGTGCTCAGAAGTAGAGAAGAGTTGGATACAGTGAACTGTAGTGATATGTGCCACAATAAATTTCCAGGGAAGAAAGCACAATTCTACTTCTGCTTCTGCAAACACATTCGTGAAGGGGAAGGAAGCATTTCGGGGGCGGGTGGGGGGGTGGTGAAAGGAGAAGGGAAAATACTGAAACTGAACTCAGCAAATGCTCAATAACATTCCCACAATATTAGTTCTGGAATGCATGCCTCACCTTCCACCACACTGAACTAATAAATGAGGAAAAATGATAAGATCTCACTCTGTGTCTTCTCCAGCTAAAAGGCAGATGAGGGAATGAGAAATAATACTGATCCAGAACTATCAGAAAGACAAATAAGAAAATAAATATTATTATAAGAATTGCTTAAGATGGTGGCCTAGAGAGAAAAAGCCGATAAGGTACCAAAGAGGACATAATACCCACAGAGCAGGAAGTTTCCTGGTTAAATTCTGTAAGATTTGCCCACCATTTCTAATCTTTGTCTGGAAGAGGAGTGGGAGAGTGTTCTGGGCAGAAAGCAGTATTACAGCATGGAAAATGGCCTATGAGAATTTGTTCCAGTTAGATATTAACTAGTAATAATGTCAAGCACATGGAACTGGCCTCATGGGGGGCTGGAGGAGAGCTCTTTTGTCTACTTTTAACACTGCCTCTTCCCAAACCCTCCAGATCTGATTACTAGAAGGCAACAGATCCACCCAGAAGTAGAACAATTTTATGGCAATAAATTTCATAACTCACACAAAAGGGAGAAAAAAATCCTTGAAAAACACTAACTAAAAGATAAATAAGAAATTAGCCCTGTACCTTTTGAAGAAATTGAACGCACTATAAATTTTTTGGAATCTTACAAAGAAAACTCTAAAATTAGCTGATGCCAATAATAAATTCTATCAAGTACTTAAGGGAGAAACAATGTCAGCCTTACACAAATTCTTTCAGAAAATAGAGGTGAAGAAAATGCTTCCTAAATTGCTTTATGAGGTAAGCATAATGTAAAAATTTAAGGAAGACATTGCAAAACAAAAGAATTCATAGGTCAATATACTTCATGAACATAGATCCAAAACGTACCTAACAAAATATTTACAAATTAAACCCAGCAATATACAATCAGAGCATGATTGAGTAGGATTTAGCCTATAAATGTCAGGCAGGTTTAACACATGAAAACATATTAAGGGGATAAAGGAGAAAAGCCCTATGATCATGTCAGTAGGAAGAGAAGAGCGTTTGACAATATTCAACACCTGTCCATTAAGAACGAATAAACAAGCAAAACTAAGTATTAACTAGGAATAAAAAAGAATTCCCTCAACTTGGTAAAGGTCATTTTCAATGAAATCTATGGCTATCATCACACTTAATGGTTAAATATTTTACACTTGCTCCTAAAATTGTGAATAAGTCAAGAATGGGAAAGAAATAGGTAAACTGTTTCTACTCGAAGGTTACCACTTTAGAATACTATTGCTTATATAGAAAATCAATTGAATTTCTATAAACCAGCAGCAAATAATTGAAAGATGAAACAAAATCCATTTGTGATAATGTCAAAACTATGAAATAAGAATGCATTTAACAGAAGATGTTCAGACCTTCTACACTAAAACCTATTAAAATATCAGTGATGGAATTTAAAGACAACTCCAAAAAAAATGGAAATATGTGCTATGTTCCTGGATTGGCAGATCAATATTTTTCAGATGCAGATCACTGAATAGCATTGTGCCAAAGTTAATTTCCTGGTTTTGGTCATTGGTATTATGGTGATGTAAGATGTTAACTTTAGGAGAAGCTGGTTTGAAAGGTGTATGAAAACTCTCCCATGTTCCTGTATTTTGCCTGTAATGTTAAAAGCATTTAAAACTTTAAAAAATGAAATATCTATTATCTCAAAATTGATATATAGATTCAATATTTTCTAATTACAATCCTATTAGAGATTTTTGTAGGAATTAACAAGCTGATTCAAAAATTTACATGAAGTGCAAAGGACTAATAATGTCTAAGCAATCCTCACAAAAGGAACAGAGCTGAGAATTTACACATCTGATTTCAAGGCTTGATGTAACTCTACAGGAATCAACACAGAATGGCACTGCCATAAGGATAGACAAATAGATGAATGGAGAAGAGAGCCCAGAAATAAATCCACATTTATACAGTTGTTTTTTGATAAAGGTAACAAAGCAATCCAAAAGAGAAAAACATATTTTTAGCAAATAGTGCTGAAATAACTAGTTACTAATACAGAAAAAAAGATCCTCAAACCCCCAACTTATATCATACACAAAAATAAATTTGAGATAGACAAAGATTGAAACATAAAAACTGAAACCATAAAACTTTTCAAGGAAACAATAAGAAGAAAGTTTCATGACTTGGAGGTAGGCAAAGATTTCTTAGATCGCGAAAAGCAATAACCATAAAAAGAAATAACTGCTAATTTAGACCTTACCAACCTTAAAAAAAAAACTTCTCATTATATGAAATAATCAGTGTACGGACTGTGAGAAAAAATTCACAAAATTTGTATCTGACAAACAATAGTTATTGAGTAAATAGAAAGAAGTTCTACAAAACAAAAGAGACAGCCCAATGATAAATGGGAAAAACCTTTGAGCAGTTATACAAATTAGCCAATCAGCACTTGAAAAAAATGCTGTACTTTATTACAGAGAGTTTCTTTCTAAACTACAGTAACATACCAATATACACCACCTAAAATTGAAGAGAGTGAAAACTCCAGATATAGTTAGGATATAGAGAAATTGAAACTCATATATTAAAGAGGACAATGCCAACAACCATTTTGGAGGAAAAAAACTGGACATTTCTTATAAAATTAAACATACTCATCGCTGATGACCAGCAGTTCAACTCCTGGTGTTTACTCTAGGGAAATGAAAACATTAACAAAAACTTGTATAAGAATACTTATAGCAGCTTTATTCATAATTGCTTAAAACTGGAGAGAGTGCAAGTGACCACCAATAAGAGAATGAGTAGACACTACTATGGTATATTCATACAGTAGAATATTACTCAGCAGGAAAGAAAAAAAATGAAAAAGAAGAGCAGTGCTACATACAAAACATGGATAAATCTCAAAAATTCAATGCTGAGTTAAGAAAAATGTATACCAATGAGCATTCTGTCATATAAATTCAACTATATGGAATTCTAAAACTGCAAAATCTACTCGGAGGAAAAATTCAAACAGTGATTCCCATTGGAAGTTTAACAGCAGGAATTGGGAGACACATGGGAGACCTTTCTAGAGAGATGGCAATATTATGCTTTTGTTTGTTTTTTAGTAATCTCTAAACCCAACATGGGACTTGAACTCACAACCCAGAGATGAAGAGTCACATGCTCTTCTGCCTGAACCAGACAAGGCGTCCCCACTATTATGTTTTGCTAGTAGTTTAGGTTACACAGAATTATTTATTTACTAAAATTTATAGTATATTTACATAAGATTTATATATTTTGTTGTTTGTACATTTCATACGATGAGAAAAATTGTAATTACTGAATTCTTGTTAATGATATGCACAATGAAATATTTAGGAAAAACTAATCTGGTGTCTGTAATTTAACTTGAAATGCATAATTTGAAATAAGATAGATTAGGGGTAATGAATAGAAAGATGAGTATGCAATAAGGCAAATATAATAATCTGTCATTAATTGCATCTAGAAGGTGAGTATATGGGCGTTTACTGTAAAGTTCTTTTCAATACTGCTGCAACTTTAAAATTATTCTTTAAAAATTTGGGAATTTAAGAGAAACAATGGTCCTATACCTGGGAAGTTTGAATAAATGGTGACTCAAAACTATAATACTGTAAGTCAGTATACTTTACAAAAACACTCTGACCGAGGGGGAGCACATTAATCAGAGGTTCTGAGCTGCCACTGAAAAGTCCATCAATGAACAGCAATGATCATTATCTAGATAAGGTCAAGACACAGTTCAAAGTGAGGTCCTGGCAAATGTGTCTCCCTTACCCCTCTTCCTCCTCTTCCTTCACTTCCTATTTACCCTTGCAAGTAAACCTTCCCTCCCCAGTCCCTGCCCCCTGCCCCATTCAGGCCAAAGAGACAAATCAGGATGGGAATGTTAATTTATTTGTTAGGTCCAGAGTATTTGGTGTGGGGCACGTGGGAGGAATGGATCCCGATGCCAGCATCTTTTGTCAGCATGTGTGATCATTAAAAATATCATGCTAAAAGGGATGCCTTGGTGGCTCAGTCACTTGAGTGTCTGCCTTTGGCTCAGGTCATGATCCCAGAGTCCTAGGATTGAGCCCGTGTGGGGCTCCCCACTCAGCAGAGAGCCTGCTTCTCCCTCTGTCTCTCACTTAGCTTGTTGTTCTCTCTCTCTGTCAAATAAATAAATAAAATCTTTTTTAAAAATATCATGTTTAAAAAGTAGGTTATGATTCACAGACCTGTACCCTTGGGGTAAATAATACATTATATGTTAATTTTTTAAAAAAGTAAGTTATGATGGTTCCCCAGAGTTAAAAGATCCAGAGTGACAGGGAAGGAGGATTTCTCTTTGACAGCCAGTTTACCTTTCCTCCTGACATTTACTCACTGTCCACCCTACTAATAAAACTTACTTTCCTGATCGAGTTAAAAGTTTATTCCCAGGACTTTGTAAATTACCGTTCCTAGTGCTAATGTATCTACCTTGCCTGAACTATTTAATACAATTCAAAGGTTATAGGTAAAAAAATAGAGACTTGGGTCTGAATAGACAAGATTTTTGTTTGTTTGTTTGTGATTTTACAATTAAATTATACATATCTGGTAACCTATTCAGTTTGTGGATCAGACTAGGGTTCAGAGAGATGTGAGAAAATTTCAAATTTGCCACTGTTGTACATAACCTAAATTTTAAAAAAATTATATATATATATATGTATATCTATCTATCTATCTATCTATCTATCTATCTATCTATATATGTGTCAAGATTTCCTCACAATTGAGCAATAAACACAGGAGAGATTGTAATGGAAGCTCCTAAAAAGTTGCCCTGGGAATGAAGACAATAAAGTTCTAGCACTGATCAGCAATAGATCTGCAAATCACTGAATTCCTTGAGGTCTCTGATTTTCTGAGGCCTTGAACACTTTTCTAGGGTTAATGCCCAGGAGTGTGGGAACCAAAGATCAGAGTTTTTTATAGAGATGTTCCTTCTAGAAATCTGAATTGTTACACAGAAAAAGTAATTAAGTAAACCAGTGGTCTCTTTAGAATAACAATGCTATAATGTACAATGGTATATTAACAGTATGATCAATCAAGCAATGAAACAAACAGGAGCTATATAAAAGTGGAGAGTATGAAAACAACTTTTTTTCATTTCCCACATTCCTTAGCCCCAGATAAAGTGGATTTGTTTAATCCACTGGATACAAGTCACCTAATTTAATAACTTATTGTTGAACAGTCAGGCTTAATTTTTAGCTTAGAGACCTTCTTATTAGCCTCTTACTTCAAAAGCTCACCTCAAATTCATCTGAACTGCATGAACATTTCATTAGGAATCACCAACTTATCCCTTGGGGACAGAGTCTCAAGCCCAAGTCTCTAGAGAGTGATCATTTATTTGAGTCATGTCTGCTGGAATTTGTGACTCAACTATGGTTAAGGGAAGCTGAGTGGTCAACCAACATGCTTACCCTCATTAAGTCTTTGAATCAGCATCTTGATTTATTATATAAATTTACTTGAGAAGTTAGACAAATCATAAATGACTTGAATGCTTTCATTGAAAACACTTAGTAGCCTAATTCAGCTATAATTTATGATACATTTTTAACTAACCATAATATAAACATGAAGGGAAGAAATTCTCTCATACCTTTGGCTTGTTAGAAAGTCATTCTATTTTCTACTCTGTCCCAAACTTGCTGTATTCGATTGATTTATAGAACCTAATCTTTAGGATGAAAAAAAAAAAAAAAAAGAAATATAATACCAGAAGAGGATATACTAGTGGGATTATGGAACCTCCTTTTGCTTCAAAAAAGAATTCTTGCTGAAGCCTGGTCTAATGTGATGATTAATTTTACAGAGCTGTCCCTGACCAATGTCACTATAGCAATGAAAATAAACTATGAGACTAGGATTCAGCCAGAGGGGAAAAGTTCATTAAGAAATAAAAGTAGGGACAAAATTGCTCATTAAAGTGGCTAACCAGGGTTGTTTTATGAGAAGATGGGTTAAAAAAAATAATAGAGGGTTGCAATGTATTTTAAAGCGATGAATTCAAATGTGACTCATAAATTCCGGTTTCAATAAAATTCTGTGGAACATAACAGTTTAGTTCCATGGAAAAAAAGGATAGTTAGTGGACCCTATTATAATATTTGAAGTATTCTAACATGAAACCTGACTTGCCCACAACTGCAAGAAGTATACCATTAACTTCAGAATTGTCAGAAAGAAGGAAAGAAAGAGAAAGAGAGAGAAAAAGAAAGAAAGAAAGAAAGAAAGAAAGAAAGAAAGAAAGAAAGAAAGAAAAAGAAAGAGGAGAGAAAAGGAGCATAATTATTTTCTTAGCCTTGGGTCTGGTCCAAGGAGAAGAAATTCCCACTTATGATGCTTCTATCTAAATCTGAATGCAACGAATATATATATATTTTTTTAGAAAACTGGAAATCATTTTTAGCAGCTGCTAGCACTTCAGTGAGCTCTGAAGGAGCTACTTTAAGAATGAGCTGGTCCATTAGAAACCAGTCAACACATGTAAGGGAAGCTGGATGCTTCCCTTAGCTACAGATCTTTAAAAATAGTGCTACATCTCCCTGTGGTTTCCCTCATGCAAGTCAGATAGATAGGTACATAGATTGATACAGATATGCAAGATGTATAAGGCTAACTAGATACATAATGCACGAATGGTATGTTAGATACTGTTTTTCAACACTTTCATTATTTTTTCTTCTAACTGACTAGCACATTTCAAAATGGGAGTTAAATTTTGTATCTCATAGTGTCTTTTAACAAGGACAATAATACAGCTAAATACAGCTACTTTCTGCCAAAATGCAATCTGACATTTGGAAGAGTTTTGTGTGGAGAAGCTAGGAGTCTACGAAATCAGGTATATACAATTATGGTCCGGAGTAGCCGATCTAGCCGGTCTAGCCCATTTGGAAATAAATGGATTATTCACTCAAGTATTGATGTTTGCCCATCCTGGGCCCACCGTTGTGCTGGATGATAGGAAAGTTTCTGTTCCAGAAGTTTATGATATAGCATAGAAATGGGAGGGGGAAAAAACCATGAAAGAATTGGTAAATATGAGGGAAAAAAGAATTGGTAAATAAAGCAAAAAGTTGTATTTTTATAACACAGACACTGAGTTAGAAAAGAAATTTTGGTATTCCTTAGGACATTTGGGAAAACTTCATGTGTAAAGTAAAACTAAAATGGGATTTTCAGTGCTAGCTGGGCTACAAAAGGGAAGAGAAAAATTCAGAAAGCTTTTGGTTTGAAGCCAATTCTGGTCCACAGCAAGAATTTTATTTGTTGAACAAATGTTCAGTGTTAGTGAGCAACTTGGACAAACACAAAAGCAGATCAGAGAGAACAGTCTAAGTAAAATATATGAAAAATATACTCAATATATACAATTAATGGGATAAAAGTTAAGCAGTAATGACGAATTCATAGTGGCTGCCATGTATTAAATATGTATGTGCAAGATTAATATATTACAAATATCACAAGCACTGCATCATTTACTGTTTATAAAAACTCTGTGAAGTAGATATTACTACTCATTTTAGAGGTGAGAATATAAAACCTTAAGAAGACTAAGCAACTTGCCCAAGAACACAACTGAAAGGTGACCAAGCCACAGTCCAAGAGCAGGATGATGTGGGTCCTCTAGTAATAGTGGGGCTATCACATGACATACAAGAGAGAAGTCAGGACAAACTAGAGACTGACAGAAGAAAGACTAAGACTGTTCTGGGACAAAAGTAAGGAGGTTCAACAGGATTTGCTTTTTTGAGAAGGTTTGGGGAGAGGGGGTTAAAGACCAGATCTAATCCCATTAACAACAGACCTGAGCCTAGGAAAAAAATTATTTTGTCCATTTGCCCATCTTTACTTCACACACTTCTATTTTTGAGCTATTTCCATCGTTTAATAATAAGTTTTATTGTTTTCTTTGCATTATCTTGCACATTAATTGTATTTATTTTTTCTCAGTTGAGCGGCATGGTAAAAATGACACTGGATTTAAATCAGAAACCCTGGTTGGAAGCTTTGTTGGTCACCCGTTGCTTGTCTGGGTTTATCTTGGGCACAACTCCCTTCTGAAGGCCCCTTCCAGCTTACTACATTATTTATTTCTACATTCCATGCCGACCACAGTTGCCTAATATTAACTGATTGTGCCACTTCTGAATTACTGCCTGGGAAACAGGACCTACTGGTTTTATTTCTTTTATTACCCATGACCCCACAGAAAGGCAGATTGGCCAGGAAAAATAAATAAATAATGTGGGCTAGTAAATGCTTTTGGTGCTTATTTACCCTCAATCTTTTGCTCACCCCTCTTTATACTCACAGTCTCAATCCCAATTCCCATCTATTTTGGTTTCAGCTGATTATATTGTTCTTTTATTTAATTTTTCCCTTGCATTTTCCATTCACTTAGAATAGGATCCCACATTAAATGAGGCTCCAGGCTCACTTAAGGATGCATTTTGCAAACTAAATAAAGTAAAATCATCAGTAAATTCCAAATGCTTTATTATGCTCCTGTACATACGTACAAATTCCAATAAGGCTTTAGTTATGAAAACAATTCTAAGACAAGCATTCCACATGCAATTAATACTTTTTTCCTAACCATGCCATTTATTTTAAGTGTATTAGAAGGCTCTAATATATTCAACTTTGGGGGGAAAAATATTTAGAGAGAACTTGGGCAGATGGAAGCCAAACCAGAACTTGTTATAAATTTCTTAGCATATAAAAAAATGCTGAAATAAGGATAAACCAGGATCTACCAGAGAAAATAAAGGAGAGTGGTGAGATAAATGGTTTTGTAACTTTCAAGTCACCTGATTCAATGTTCTGTCATCAAAAATTAGGCTATAAGAAAGAGATTTCAACACTTACACTATCAAATTTATTTTGGAAGAAAATCCAAGCTCCGGAACATTAACTAGCTGGTTAACAGCAGAACAGAGACCATAACTAGACTTTGAGTTTTTTGTTTAGTGTGATCACTAACATTTCACAGATTTGCCTTTTCAATTCAAGAACAAAATTGTCCAGTAAATGCTTCTTGCTCCTTTCCTTGATTGTTTTATATATTGGACTTCTATTTGCCTCTGTTGCCTTCTAGGGTTTTCAAACTAATATTAGTTCTTATTTAAAAAACTAACTCTAGGGGGCACCTGGGTGGCTCAGTGGTTAAAGCCTCTGCCTTCAGCTCAGGTCGTGATCCCAGGGTCCTGGGATGGAGCCCCACATCGGGCTCTCCATTCAGCAGGGAGCCTGCCTCCTCCTCCTCTCTCTCTCTCTCTCTGCCTGCTTCTCTGCCTACTTGTGATCTGTCTGTCAAATAAATAAATAAAAATCTTTAAAAAATAAATAAAAATAAATAAATAAATAAATAAATAACTCTAATTTTGACACACTCCGAGAGAGCAGAGAAGGACAGGATTCTCAAAGGTCAGGGAAGGGTCCACTGTAAATCTCTCCACTACTTTGGGGCAGCTTCTCTGGGACTCTCAGGAAGATTTTCCTTGTCAGTGGTCAGGACAGCAAGAGCAAGAAGGACTGGAATACTCAGCTTCTGCTACTCCTTGGTAAGGAGACTGCTTTTAGAACACCATCTACAGAGATATGATTCTTTCTCTAGACTGCCAGCATGTGTCTTTAGGCCAAGGGAGTATTTCTGGATTCTCACAGGAACTTATAATGTGCATATTTGTATGGACCTATATGTATATACATATGTGTATATATGTGTGTCTGCATGAAATAAAGTTTTTAAATACTGGATGTTTTTTCCTTCCCTATATTTTCGTGCCCCAAAGTATGAAAATAAAAACAGATCTTAACTCTTACAAGAAAATAAGCAACTTAACTAATACACATTCTAGATATTCACAAAAGCAGTATTCACTACCTGTTAGATTTCAAGATTATATCCACTAATATATAAACCTCTCCTCCCCAAACCTCTCTCTCTCTCTCTCTCTCTCTCTCTCTTTCACACACACACACACACACACCTGTCTAGTTCAATCCTTATAAGATTAGTTCTACTTCCATTTATTTATACTGGACAAAGAACCAATGGCCTATAATATTCAGCTCGTGTACCTTGGCTCCTCAGATTTCCACCATAACTGCTCTGAGTGCTTTTTAAGAACAGAGGGAGTGGAATAAAAGTTTAAAATGTGTTATCCATTCTACAGAGAGCAGGGCCTAGAAGAACAGAACATGGCACAAGAATGAAATAAGTTTTGGAGATGGAGCACCGTAGAAAGGGTAGAGATAACTAAGAAGCTAGTTTGTAAGTTAACACTGGGATCAGATGAATTTGGGAGAAGGATAAAATTCTAAAAATGGGAAAGTGGCAGAACTTTGCCCAATCAGATTCATTCACTATATAATTTTTTCTCAAGGAGTTGGCAGATGTATGTCCAATCAAAACTCATTCATTTCATTATTTTTCTTGATTTAGGCATAAATGTAATTTCTAAAAGGCGCATCCTTAACAGCTTTAGGGGACAGGTCAGGTAACTACTGTATAAAATGTACATTGACAACAGCATTCATTGAACCTAGATAGTTAACAGCCCTGACTTCCTCAAGTTAAACAAAATTTGAGTAGATCTAAGCCATCTCTACTGAATTCAAAGATTTTTGTATTGGTACTTGACCTTTCTTTTGACATGTGTTTGTGTGATTAATGTTTCTCCACCCCCTCACCTTCAATCTGTAGGGGTCTCTAAGTCTAGAATGAGTCTCCTATAGTCAGTATATAGATGGATCTTTTTTTTTTTTAATCCATTCTAACACTCTATGTCTTTTGATTGGAGCATTTAGTCCATTTACATTCAAAGTAATTATTAATAGATATGTATCTATTGTTATTTTATTACTCGTTTTGTCAATGCTTCTGGAGATTTTCTGTGATCCTTTCTTGTCTTTGTCACTTTTGGTCTCTCCTTTGCTCTCAAAGAGTCCCCTTTAATATTTCTTGCAGGGCTGGTTTAGTGGTCAAAAACTCCTCTACTTTAAGCATTCATTTTCTCCTTGGAAGAGGTCTATAACTTCAAGCTATATTACAAAGCTGTAGTGATCAAAACAGTATGGTATTGGAACAAACAACAAACACACTGATCAACAGAACAAAATAAAAAGACCAGAAATATATCTACAACTAGATGATCTATTAATCTTCAACAAAGCAAGAAAGACTGTCTAATGGGGAAAAGACAGTCTCTTCAACAAATTGTGTAGATAAAACTGGACAGACACATGTAGAAGAATGAAACTGAACCACTTTCTTACACTAAACACAAAACTAAATTCAAAATGGATTAAAGACCTAAATGTGAAACAGGAAACCATTAAAATCCTAGAGGAGACATAAGCATTGATCTTTTTGACCTCAGCTATAGTTAACTTCCTCCTAGATCCATCTCCAGAGGCAAGAGGAACAAAAGCAAAAGTAAACTACTGAGGGACTTCATCTAAATAAAAAAACTTTTGCACATGAAGGAAACAATCAACAAAACTAAATGGCAACCCGCTAAATGGGAGGCGATATTTGCAAATGACATATCTGATAAAGGATTACTATATAAAATACATAAAGAACTTCTAAAACTTAACACTCAAAAAACAAATAATCCAATTAAAAGTGGGCAGAACACATGTACATTTTTCCAAAAATGACATACAGATGGCTAACAGACACATCAAAAGATGCTCAACCTCACTCGTGATAAGGAAAATACAAATCAAAACTGCAATGAGATATCACCTCAAACCTGTCAGGATGGCTCAAATCTACAGCACAAGAAATTACAAGTATTGGCAAGGATGTGGGAAAAGGGGAACCCCCTTGTACTGTTGGTAGGAATAGAAACTGGCACAACCAGTATGCAAAACAGTTCCTCAAAAACTACCCTATGATCCAGCAATTGTACTACTAGGTATTTATCCAAAGAATATAAAAATATTAATTCAAAGGGATAGGGATATATGCACCCCTATATTTATAACAGCACTATCTACAATAGCCAAATTATGGAAACAGCCCAAGTGTCCATTGACTAATGAATGGATAAAGAAGAAGTAGTATATATACATACAATGAAATATTACTGAATCATAAAATAATTAAATCTTGCCATTTACAACAAGGTAGATAAAACTAGACAGTATTATGAAAAGCAAAATAAGTCAGAAAAAGACAAATACCATATGATTTCATTCATATGTGGAATTTAAGAAACAAAACAAAAGAGCAAAGAGCAGAGAGAGAGAGAGAGACAAACCAAGAAATATACTCTTAATTACAGAAAACAAACTGATGGTTACCAGGCGGGAGGTGGGTTGTGGTTTGGGTAAAACAGGTGATAGGGATTAAGGAATGCATTTGCTGTGATGAGTGCTGGGTATCATATGAAGAGTTGAATCACTGTGCTGTACACCTGAAACTAATATCACACTATATGTTAACTAACTGGAATTTAAATAAAAACTTAAAAAATTGTAAAGGGCTTTCTGCAGGTATGTACCCCACCATGGTGACAGACTTCTCTGTCAAAATGGTATTCATAATCTTAACCTCAGTAGGATGTTTAAGAATGAAAACATTATTTCAAAACATTAGATAATATTGGTGTTTTATATGCATTTTCTCTCTCAGCACATATATAGTTTAATTTTCTTAGCTGAGGTATATATTTCTATAAGTTTAAAATATTCTCTCAAACATTAAATAGATGTCACTAGCCAATTGATGTTAGGTACTAATATTCCTTCATATTTATGAATTGTTCACATTAATTTCTCCCAGATTTCAAATTATCTTGTTCTGAGTGATTTATCAATTCTACTGCATGGCATAGGTCAGAGAATCTTCTACTATGCTATTCATTTAGATGCCACAAAAAGTATAATCTTTAAAACAACCTTTTAAGTCATTCTGGGAATTCAATTTTTTAAAAACATTTTATTTATTTATTTGACAGAGAGACACAGTGAGAGAGGGAACAGAAGCAAGGGGCGTGGGAGAGGGAGAAGCCAGGCTTCCCACCAAGCAGGGAGCTCCATGCAGGGCTCCATCCCAGGATCATGATCTGAACCAAAGGCAGATGCTTAACAACTGAGCCACCTAGATGCCCCCTGGAAATTGAAATTTAATTCAGCTTCATGTGGAGCTACCAAGGCAAATAATTAATAGGACAACAGAAGGGACAGATAATTTCTACAAATAGCTAAATTTCCATATAACAGAAAAATAGCAACAGTATCTAAGCTAACTTTTCCTCTTCAGGGTTAACAAATTTCTTTTAACATTGATAATAAACTATATTCCAGTTTCAGAAACATTAAGATGTGAACACTGTTTCAACGAAATATAAAATAGGTAACCACTTCTCCCTCACTTTTACATAATTAAATTACTCCTATGGCTTTGACACTTCTAGTATCCTTTAGTCTGGCATGTCCTCAGTCTCAACTGCTCCCAGCTGTTGCCACAGTCCAATACACCCAATGTAGCTCTACAAGTTTGCTCACCTGCCCTTTAGGAGCTCTCTACATCTGGTCATTTATGTTTTAATACTTTTTTTCCCCTTAAAAGTGTCCAGATATTTAAGCTATTCACCATAAGTATCTCTCCATCTTTTCAGCTATTCACCGTCCTTTAAACTACTCACAACAGTTTTCCATCTTTGTACTGATGAACTTTTCAAAAGGGTACACCATACCCCGACTTCCTTTCTCTCCATGTGCTAGTCAAAGTATCACAACCTGGCTTTATGCCTCATCATGCTAATGAATCTCTCTTGTTTAGGTCCTATTGAATTCCTAATTGCCAAAACCTACTGATGGTTTCTTCACCCTTATTCTAGTATACCTCAAACATTTGGTCTCTTTGTTCATTACTGATAACCTAATTCCCTTTCCTTCTTGGCTTCGGGTCTATATTCTCCTGGTTTTCCTTTTCTCTTTTCTCTTCTAACACCTCTTCCCTTAATCTTTTACTTTTTCTCCTTCCACCTAACTAGCTGCAGCCCATAAAAAGTAGCCATTTCTATGTACATTCTTTATCTAAATTGCATACTTGACAACTGCCATTCTCATAACTTCAACAATTACTTTAGGTTAATGTTTCTCAAGTTTTGATGGTCACGTCAAAGTTTTTCTACATTTCCACAGCTTCTGTTTATTTCCCTTTGAATATCATGGCTCCATTTCAAATTGGAAATGTTCAATACCCAAACCCATCATACCTCCTCTCAGCCTCACATGCCTCTCTCTCTCTCTCTCTCTCTCTTTTTTTTTCGTTTTTTTTTGGAGACCAGTGCCATTCTTCCAATCATTTAGACATGAAACCTTGAATTCATCAACTTTTTCTTTTCTTTTACCCATATTATGTCAGTGATCAAAGCTTCAATACTTTAAAATGGCTTGTTTCTGTTCCTACTCTCTTTTATCATCCCTACTGTTCTCATACTGGTGAAATTATTTCTTGCAAAACTATATGAATGCTCCTTGCAATTTGTCCCTTCTTTGCCCTAATCCACCACATGACCAATAATACCTCCCAAAAGCTGCATGGCTCTATCATACCCTTTCCTAATGAAAAACTTTATCAAACACTCATTGATAACCATCTAATAATTTAGCCCTAGCCTAGCATTTAGAATATCCCCTAAGTGAGCCAAGCCTACCTACTTTTCCTCAAAGTTAACACCCATTAGTGTTATTCAGTTTAAGGCCCAGCCAAAACAGTCTCAAAGATCTTCTAGACTTTCAACTCTACCCAGAAATCCTACATGACCCCAGTCTATACTAAACTTTATTCTCTACTGCTATTATTTTGACTCATTCTCCATTTTTCTTACCCATCCTTTGTAATTCCTGCCTTACTCATAGCAGAAGACTGTCCTGCATCATAAAGAAAATGGAGACACTGAACAGGGATTCTCAGATAGTCCCTACTTCCAACATAAATTTACCTTCATCCTTACCTGTTATCTACTCTTTCCTTCTAGCTTCACTAAAATTGACTTCTTCCTGTGTGGCATCTATCCTTCCAGCTTCTTTTGCATCCTGTATCTTCCAGGATCTCAACTGTCCTTTTTTATGCCATCTGTACCCCCTATCTTCAACTTCTCACTGTCTATTATTCATCTGATCCTCTAATCAAGTGCATCTCTTTTCTAAAAAGTGAACCCTCTCCTGACTGTAAGCTCTCTTTAGCAGTCATTTTAGCTTCTCCTTCCTAACCAAGTTGATATTCTGGGCAAAGTAGTTTGCATTCATTGTCTCTGCCTCCTTGTCTTGTATTCACTTTCCAATTCATTGCAAAATGGTTCGTACTCCCATCACTACGTTAAAGTGTTTTTAATGCCATGGGTTTTTATAATCTTACAGTTGCTAAATCCCTAGGAGATTTCAATCCTTCTTTCAACTGACATCTTTGCAGCATTTGAAACTATTCTTATTAAAGTACTTATTAAAACTCCAACCTTCCTTGTTTTAGGTGACACTGCTCTATTAGGGTCTTCCTCTTACTGCTCGGATCATTTCTACTTTGTCTCCCTTTAAGGCTACCATTTTTTTCCATCTCTCCTCTGAATGAAGAGTCCTCTCTTCTTCATGCTCCCTCAAGTGATTTCATCCATGTCCACAGCTTCAACTTCCATCCTTTTGCCAATGACTCCCAAATATATCCTTAAGTCTACAATTCTGCCTGTACACCAGAGCTATAAATCCACCTTCCTCATGATAAATACCGTTTAGCATCTCCAACACAACCTCATTAGAAAACTCATTTCATTTGTTCATTACCTTGTTCCCCAACCGCCATTAAACCAAACATGTTCATCCTTAGTTCCTACTTGGCTAGAGGACACAACCATCCACCTAGTCATCCAAGCCAGAAGCATCCAATCATTCTTCTCACTCTGTTCATTCCCTCACCTTTATAACCTGTTAACTCAAACTTGCCTGGGTTACTACTGCAACTTCCTGACTACTCTTTCCTTCCAGTTTTGTCTCAAACATTTATATTTTAATCTACATGATGCTTCCAGATCAATGTTTCTAAAATACAGATCTGACTATGTATCTTAGAATTATTTATTTAAATGAGTCCTTATTGCAACCTGTTTGACTCTACATCCTACATTCGGGGAAATTCTCAGTGAGATAACTGAGTATCTAGGATCAGAGATCCCAAAACAGAATAAGGAAAATAGTGAAAAGACATCAACACGTGTGTTTTACCAGCTATGTCTACCTTCCCTAAGCCCTTTGCTTACCTTTCTTCTTTAAATACAGAAAATTTTTAAAACATTTTCACACTCACTGCTTAATCTTCTAATATTCCAGGAAGTATAATTACAAATAGATTTTATAGATGAGAAAATTGCAGTTGCATGACTTCAAGTAAACCACCCAAGATCACTAAACTAGTGAGGGCTGGAACAGGATCTTGAAGATTTTGTTTTTGGACTCTATGCTTTTTCTACACTTTTCATATGGCACTTCTTAATCTACCTCCACATGTTACAACCAGAGTAAGGTATGAGAATCACCTGGGAAACTTTTAAGAAATAATGTTGTCTAAACCCCACCAACAAAAATTCACATTTAATTGGTTTGAGAGAGGATCTGGCTCCTGTGTTTCATAAAAGTTTCTCAGATGATTTTAATGTCCAATGACAATGGTTTCAATAGGCACATATCATCTTCTTTGAGTGTTCTTTGAGACCAGGTTCATCTTCAAATCCCCAACTATATGTCTTCATACTGGGACATAACATGCAAAATGAAAGATATAAAATGGTTCCATTCCATGTTATATGCAGAACAATAATCAAGCCAAATTCAAAACATGTTCATGAGAAGCAAGGTTAATATCAAAATTCATGGGCCGAGCTTTAAAAAAACAACAACAACTAACTAAGAACAATGTTTGTTCAGAGTCTGAGGTTTGAAATGTGGCCCTAGAAAAATAAACAGTTTTTAAGTTCTGGTAGAAACAGTGTGTGGGATATCGTCCCATTCAATTCTCCAGTGAACTAGTCCCACTGACCTTCTAATCTTGGCACTGCCTAAATTGTGTGTTTGTAACAACTTGCATAACTCCCCTTTTTTGCATCTTTTATTTCTCTGATGTAACTGATCTTAGAGGGTATTGACAGTGCTGAACTAAATGATGAAATGATCTCTTTTCCCCTTTTTGTCCAGCTGGGAAAGATGTTCTTACACACATTTTTTTTTAAAGTCCATGAATGTACATGTTTTAAAAAAGAACAAGGAGAGGGGAAATTGGTTAATAAAATACAACTTTAATAAGTTCTGCCACATGGTAATTGAGAAATACTAGGATAATGACATTAATGAGCCATGCTCAAAAGGTGGGGGGGGGGGCGGATTTGCCATCCAAATCAGTTAAAGAACTCATCTTCTGTCCCTCCTTGCCCTTGAGTATTTTTCCAGAAAAAAGAAATATTTGTTGATGTTCTGGATGCCTCTGACCAAGACAGACCTCTCCACCAATAATATGTGCAGAAATCCTGCCAGTTTTGCAAAAGGAAGATCTGCCTCCAGGCTATAGATGGTCTTGGGACCTGACTGAGATGGTTTCTAATAGAAGGTACCAGATGTTTCCAAGCCACAATCAGGAAAGAGAATTCAGCATTGATTTAGAACAACACCCTTCTAACTTCTGTTTGCCTGGGATGGTAAGACATATATTTTACATGCTGACTAAGTATATGCAGAAATGTGTGGGTATGGGTGTGGGTGTTTTTTTGAAAATAGGTTCACAAGGAAAAATTTTGCAATCCATTAGTGATTCATAAAATCAATTTTGCATGTGTCAATAAGCATTAAAAAATAGAAAATATGTTTGCATTTTACACATTAAAAGTAAATATTGTTTTATGACTTCAGTTGCACATACTAATTTCTGAAAGACATAAACTTACAAGAGTTTATTAAATCTAAAGAAACCAAATTAAGGAACAATGCCCATGAAGAAGATGGAATAAGCCTTTGACAACCAGTGAATCTCAGGAAGTTTCAACAACTTAATCAACAAATGTATACTGAACACACCATGCTCTAGGCACCTTGCTAATTGAAAGGAAAGAAGAGGGGCACCTGGGTGGCTCAGTGGGTTAGAGCCTCTGCCCTTGGCTCAGGTCATGATCCCAGGGTTCTGGGATCAAGCCCTGAATCAGGCTCTTTGCTCAGCAGGCATCCTTCTTCCTCCTCTCTCTCTGCCTGCCTCTCTGCCTACTTGTGATCTCTGTCAAATAAATTAATAAAATCTCAAAAGTAAAGAAGATAGTTTCCTATACTTGAACAGTTCTAAATATGCAATCTTCAAATTTCTCCTGATGCCCACTGGTTATGCCAACCTTAGCCTTACCTACATCAAGAGCCATACCTAGTGCCACTGTTGAGGGAGAAGGATAAACAAAGTTTTAGAGGAAGGGAGAAATAGTTGGAAAAACATATGCCTTGCTGTCTTATCTCTACTTTTAATTATTCTGTTTTGGGGTCTCTGACCTTGGATTCCTAGTGCTTTCATGATGAATCTCCATTGTTTGGGGTCCCCAAATACAGGGACCAAACAATGCCAGTGCACTTGTGCAGTGACTGACTCTTCTGCTTCACCAAAATTTACCTAGTCTGTAATGCCATTTTTCTTGGTCTCAAAAAATGAAGATAAAAGGCTGATGAGGCGTTAATGGTCACAGTAACTGAATATGATATCTTCCCAGAGAGCATCATCCTTTTGACAGGAGCATCCTAAGAGCATAAGTACTATAAGTAATTTAGCTAAGTCAGTTCATCATTTTAATCAAAGGGATACTGAAATGGGCAAGAAAGATACCATCCCTACCTTAATGGAGCTTTCAGTCTGGTAGTAAAGACAGACATTAAACAGTAAGTACAATATAAGATTAACATTGAAAAGGGTAAGTAAGGGAGATACAGAAATTTATAACAAGATAATTTAACCATGTCTAGTGAGTTGGGCAAGTCTTCTGAAGCAATGACATTTAAATTGAGGCTTGTGGTTAAGTAGGCATTAGCTAGGTAAGGGAGGAGGGCCAGGACATGAGTCTTTGTAGACAGACTACCTCTTTACTAGCTCTTTCTCCTATGGGAGAAAATGTTAACTCTTCTAAGTCTCAGTTTTCATGTGTTAAAAAAAGAACACAGAAATAATCAAACCTCACTCGATGGCATATAAAGGATTTTAGCACAGGCCCAGTATTTAGTACTCAATATGCAACCACCAGCAACGGTACTGGTGGCAATAATATTCAGCCAATGGAACACTGATTTATGTGAATCTTTACAGGCTAGAATTGATGGGAGAACTACATATTCATAAGCCTTTCTCATCTGAGGTAGAAGCCATTCAATGGGCATCCAGTGATTCTGTAAAGCCTCTAGAGGCAGGCAAGCAACCTCAGAGTTCAAGCACTCTTTGGGTGTTGGCATAGCAGGAATGTGGGATTCCTACTTTCACCAACTCATTATCTTCTGGATACCATGGTTCTGTATTCTATGGTTTACACTGAGGCTTCCTTTACCCTTTCCAAGAGAATAGAAACATGTTTTAATAGTTCAAATTGGAGTTCAAGCAGTCTGAAGAGAACCTTTGATGGATGATCCTTTTTCAGTTGTCAGATCAAAGCCCTCATATAACCAAACAGTATGAATAGAAATTATTTTGAGAAATACTAGTAACTATTCCATTGTACTGATCCAATGATAAGCAGGAATATCTATGCCAATGAATGTTTCTCAAGCAACAGTGGAAACTCACGCTCTAAAGACTGTTCATTCATCATTTTATTTTAATTTGAAAGTGTGCACTAGAGAGAGAGAGCAAGAGCACGCACATACCAGGGAGAGAGCAGAGGGAGAGGGAGAAGCAGACTCCCTGATGAGCAGGGAGCCTGAAGCATGGCTCCATCCCAGGATCCCAGGATCATGACCTGAGCCAAAAGCAGCTGCTTAACTGACTGAGCCACCCAGGGGCCCCTGTTCATTCTTTTTTTTTTTTTTTTGGCCACAGAATGGAAATTATTATTTTTATCATTCCTTCTTAACAATGATAATAAGGAGTACTTCATAAACTCTTAATTTAAAGTGTCCTGACATTAAAGAAATGCTGCTCAGGGAGTAACCATGTCGAAAGAATGCTACCAAGGCAAAAGAGCTCAATTATATCCAAATTCTACTCAAAAATCTTTCAGTGGCTCTGTGGAACCCTGAGTCTTCGATAACTCTCTAAGTTGGCATATGGTCCTCTGATTCCAACAGAGTTTACTAAGTTCATTTGTACAGGATTCACAGACACTCCAGCCGACCTAGATTACTCATGGTTTCCCACACACCACCCTCAATTTCTTGGCTTCCTGCCTTTGTTTATGCCATTGTTTCCATCTGTAACAATCTCCCCTACTCTGCCAAACCGAACCATCTATCAGATCCATCTCAAATACCATCCTCCTTTCAAGATCACGAAGTCTTTCTTGGTCTCTGAAATTTCATGGGACTTCCCCAAATACTCTAGGTAAATGTTACCTATCATTATATTATGCTATTTGTGTTTTAAATTTGTCTCGTCTTCCTTTCTGAATTGCAAAATTCTTGGGGATACCTGAAGCAATTACCTTTCCTGTATTCTTGTACCATTGTTTTTCATAATACTTCATGTTAAGGCTTAGCACAGAGGTTGAGAAAATGGATCCTAGGATCAGATAGAAATGGAATGGTACCATGAATCTGCTATGTACAAGCTGTTAGACTTTGATCAAATATATTAACCTTTTAAAGCTGTATTTCTTTATTTGAAAAAATAGCTAGGTACCAAGATTACTGCTCAGCTACACTTCAACATACTGGGTGGCCCCAGACATCCAATGTTACTTAACCTGTTTTGGACCATATGAAATTCTTTAACAATCTGATGAAGGTTCTGGACATGACCCTAAGAGAAATATGCAAACCTATATGCACCTGCAGAGTTAAAAACTTGCATCTATCCACCGGTGTTCTAGAGCAGAGGATATGAAATTGTGGTCTTCATATGCTTCAGGGTCCCCAAGACATTTTATGATACATAAGAGGTCAACCTACTTTCATAATTTTCATACTCATATATTATTTACTGTTTTCTCCAAGTTGACATTGGCACAGATGATACAAAAGTAACAATGAGGGGCGCCTGGGTGGCTCAGTGGGTTAAAGCCTCTGCCTTTGGCTCGGGTCGTGGTCCCAGGATCCTGGGATCGAGTTCCACATCGGGCTCTCTGCTCAGCGGGGAGCCTGCTTCCTCCTCTCTCTCTGCCCGCCTCTCTGCCTACTTCTGCTGTCTGTTAAATAAATAAAATCTTAAAAAAAAAAAAAAGTAACAATGAAGAAAACAACTGACCCTTATAATGAATCAAGGTGGTGGCAACAAACTGTTACTGTATTCACTGTATTCTTTACTAGTAACTGTATTCTTCACTGCTACGTACGTGTAGTTTAGGGGGAAAGTCAGTTTCACTTAGTAAAGTCTTTGATGAAGGGTGCCTGGGTGGTGCAGTCTGTTAAGTGGCTAACTCTTGGTTTCCCCTCAGGTTGTGATCTCAGGGTTGTGAGACTGACCCCTGCATGGGGCTCTGTGCTGAGCACAGAGTCCACTAAAATTTCTCTGTCCCTCTCCCTTGCCCCCACCCCCACCTCACACACTCTCTCTCTCAAAAAAAAATAAATCTTTTTTAAAAAGTTCTCAATGAAGCAATAAATATAATTAATTTTATTAGAGCTCAAACCTGAGTCACCTTCTGTGTATGAAACAGTAAATACACATAAAACACTTTTCCTGCATACTCAAGTTCAACGGTGGTCTTGAGGAAAGGCAGGTGTGTTTGAGCTGTGAGCTGAACTAATCACTTTTCTTTTATTAGAACACTGTTTTTACTTGAAACAATGGCTAACAAACTAATGTTACGCAAACCATAGTTTGGTTGCTTGGCAGACATTTTCTCGCAAATGAACAAAGGGTGCTTATTGCCTCAAAGAATAAAAACTGAAAATATTTGTTGCCAAAGGTAAAATTGGAACTTTTGAGCAAAAATTAAAATTTTAGAAAACATATATGCCACTGTGAATTTAATGATTTCTCAATAACTAAAGATTTTTCTGATTAAATCAAAGGTGATACTAACAAATAATATTTTTTAAAAGGATTATGTAATGAAATGTGTCAACATTTGGAAGATCTACAAAACTCAGTAAACCAGGATATTTCAAATGACCAATTCATAATGACATAAAATTCTGCATGGGTAAAAGAGGCATTCAGAGTAAGATGAACTATTCTAATATAACAGAATTCTAAAAACTCATCAGTAATGGATTAAATCACAGAGCATCTACCCTTACTAAATTACCACTTGTTAAGTTTTGCTATTGTATCAGAGCAGAATATTCAATTATGTGAAAAAGTTATACAACTACAAGTCTGCATAAGTCTATTTCTTTCTTCAACCACAAGCATGCACTGCAACAGTCTGAATGCAGATGCAGATATAAAAATCCAGTTCACTTCTATTAAGCTGGACAATAAAGAGGCAAGAATGTGAAACAATGCCATTCTTTCTTATAATGTTTGAAAAACACAGCTATTTTTCATGAAAATGTTATTTATGTGAATATCTAATGGATAAAAGATAACATAGGGAAAACCCTAGATAACTGGACAGAGTGATGACTTTTTTGATACAATAACAAAGACACACTTCCTTAAAGAAATAATTGATAAGGTGAACTTCATTAAAATTAAAAACTTCTGTTCTGTGAGAAGCAACGTCAAGAGAATGAGAAGATAAGCCATAGAAAAGGTTAAAATATTTTCAAAAGACAAATCTGATAAAGGACTCTTACCAAGATACATAAAGGACTCTTAAAATTCAACAGTAAGGGGACGCCTGGGTGGCTCGGTTGGTTAAGCGGCTGCCTTTGGCTCAGGTCATGATCCCAGCGTCCTGGGATCGAGTCCCTCGTCGGGCTCCTTGCTCGGCAGGGAGCCTGCTTCTGCCTCTGCCTGCCTCTCTGTCTGCCTGTGCTCGCTTGCTCTCTCTCTAACTAATAAATAAATAAAATCTTAAAAAAAAAATTCGACAGTAAGGAAAGAAACAACTAATTTTAAAAAAAATGGCCAAAGATCTTAAAAGATACTACACCAAAGATACACAGATGGGATATAAGCATATGAAAGTATGCTTCACATCATATGTCATCAGCAAAATGCAAATTAAAATAATGAAATACCAGTGCACACTATTAGAATGACCAAATCGGGGAGACTAACAACACCAAATGTATATTTTGTCTCCTAATCTCAATTCTGAACTCCTTAAATGGATGGTCGTATGTCCATGTTCTTATACATTCATCAAAAAGTCAGGCCAGTGACAACAATGAATAAATATTGTAAACTAAAGAGAGATACTGAGTCCTCACCTAAATGTAGTATGCCCACAACCACATCAGAGGTTTAAGCCATTCATATCCCGTGTGTGATAGCATCTGGACTAAACAAGGTACAAGAAGTTTATTTACTGATGGGATGGTAAGAATTCCAAACTGAGTGTTCCCAGCATTTGTGGAACTGGGTGTGACCCTATTCAAAATCATGGCCTGTGCCAGTAAACCTCATTGGAGAGTTGACAGAGTAAATAAAACCTCAGGAAACTAGGATTTACAAAGCCTTGATTTCAATCTCTACAGGGCCAATTCAATGCCTACAAGACAATAAGAAATTGAATAATATGATGTTTGAGCAGTGTTTCCTCACAGGGTCAGAGTACCCTCTAAAACAGGTTGGGCCGTTGTGTGGATGTTTTGCCTTTGAGGCGTATTATGGTTAACTAGGCAGGGAAGAATGTCAAGTGGTATGAGTGGGCCTTAAGCTCCTTCACCACAAAGTCCTCTTGGCAACCAGCACAGGGGCCTAGGATCCATAGCAAGTTTCCTCATGCATCTTTAAGCTTTAGTTCAGCATCTACTACTGAGTATGAAATACAGATTACAAAGTGTTGTTATTTCCAAAAAAAGTTTAATTCATGAACTGGATCCTTCCCATGAAGTAGGATTTGATTAGGCAGCCCAGAAATGTTATCCCAATTTCACTGTGTAAAAATTGAGGTACAAATAAGCTAAGTCTCAATGTTTATGGTCACACAGCTGGTAAACCCTACCACCAGTATCTCTCTCAGACTGAGAGAGGCCCATATCACTCCCTATTTTTAAAAGAAGTATAAGAAAAAATGTCCGGGTGCCTAGGTGGCTCAGTGGGTTAAAGCCTCTGCCTTCAGCTCAGGTCATGATCTCAAGGTCCTGGGATCGAGCCCTGCATCGGGCTCTCTGCTCAGCAGGGAGCCTGCTTCCCCCTCTCTCTCTGCCTGCCTCTCTGCCTGCTTGTGATCTCTGTCTGTCAGATAAATAAATAAAATCTTTAAAAAAAAAAAGAAAAAATGTCAAAACATGTTGAAAGATATGTAATATTTTTAAATGGTTTTGTTTAACAGATAAGCATAATTAACACAAGACATACAATGCAAAATAAGTGCAGTGTAGTAAGTGAAGGAACGTGTGTGCGTGAGAGACAGAGACTGTGCGCACATACTGTATCACCGTACACTCCAGATAACATGCTTATGGGTGTAAAGTTGTACGACAGATTTTGGTGGCGAACAAACTCTTGTTTCCAGTTAGCAGTTTCCCCAGTGACAGCAATGTCCCCAGTGTGAGAAAAGAATGGGGATGAGCCATTCCCGGACTAGTAGCTTCATAGTATCGTTCTCCTTTATTATGGCTTTAGAGGTGGTTACGGTACTCAATTCTAGCCAAAGAGATCTTAAGAAAAATTAACTGAGGGTTCATAAGAAATTTTCCTCCCTAAAAACGGGAATCCTCACAGGAGGTGAAGGTTTTTCTCCCTTTCAATTTCTTTCCACTTTGGATCATGTTATATAGGGATATGACATGTGGATCTATGATGGCCATTTTGAAATAATGAGGTGGTAATACTAAGAACAAAACCAAATGTTAATAATGGGAGTTTTAAAAGACAGGAAAGTCTGTGTCCATCCTCAATGACTTTATTAACCTACTAGAACTGCCAGCTTGTGTCTAAAACCTTACTAAATATAAATTAGTTGGGTTTTCTCTTATCTCTATCTGAAAGCAGCTTAACTACTACATCCTTCTTTCAATCTTGTTCATTATTATACATAAAACTTCTTTTGGAAAAAGTTCAATATAGAAATCATAGGCCCTGGGTGGCCAGCTCTTGATTTCAGCTCAAGTCATGATCTCAGGGTCCTGGGATCGAGCCCTGCAGCAGGATCCACACTCAGCAGGAATCTGCTTACTCTGCCCCTCCCCCACACACTTGCACACGCATGTGTGTATACTCTAAAATAAATATATTAATTTTTAAAAAGAGGAAATCACAGGTTTTTTGTGAATATGAAGCTGGAGTCAGCTGCCCTCCCTGAACTTCTACTGATAAACTTTCTTTGCATAAAGAATGTGAGAGATCAGACAAGAAATCCTCCACATGTAGACTCCAGGCCAGTGTGTTCCCGTCACACAGTATCCTGTGGAACCACCACAGGGATTATCTAATCTTCCTACCACTGAAAGAACAAATAATCTTGTATGGTATCTACCTCTCACCAATAACAACATGAATTCAATAAAAGTCAACTTCATTATGACGAGAATTTCTAGGTGCAAATAGGTGGTGTTGAGAATAATTTGAAGATCAGCAGAGGAAGTTCAATAAAGCAGAAGGACTTTTCCTTGGTGACTGAATATGCAATAAACATGAACAACAATGAAGCACTTCAGAAATGCATAGAAATTACGCTCATTTTGTGACTCCTTTCTTCTCAGGATCTCAGAATGATAATGGAAAGAACGCTGATCTTTAAATTGGACTCAGGTATTACACACGCGTGAGCAAGAGGAAGAGAGCTCATTCACTGTCCTGCTCTCCATTCACTTTCTGTGTAGTATGTGGGTGTACTTAAACAGCATGCCTATTTATATTCAATCACATATGGATGCTATATATGAATTAGGTATCTATAATGCAGATATTTTAAATATTTGTTTACCACCAAATGCTTAACTGGGATTTCCATGAATAGAATAAAAGATGTATGCACTAAATATATGTGTAGATGTATAAGTATCTGGTACAACTTACTAGTATTTCTTTTTAGGGACAGAAAAGGAAAAAAAAGAAAAAAAGCATCTTAAATAAATTTTGCCCATTTCTATTTTCCCCACCATGAAACAACATGCTTAATGCACAATAAATTTCATTTTTAAGGAAGAAAGACAGGAAATTATGCAAGGAAAAGAGATACCCCAAGTTTTTAAAAAGCTGTCAGTGAGGAATTTTTGATCCTTTTTTTGTAGAAAATATTTGCATATTTATTTTAAGTCCAATATAAATGTAAATATTTTAAACAAACAAAAACATGCCAGGTATAACAATAGGCTATTTCTGAGTTGGGAAGAAAAAAAACCTGCCAGGAGTAGGATGTATATTTTTAAGCATACTGCTTCAAAAAGCAGGATGTCGGGATGTTGCATCTTTAATTTTTCTGTTAATTATGGATTGAGCATTGTTGTGAATCTTGTCCTCAAAACCGAGCTCAGAAAATAAGAGCAGATGCTCATCCCCAGGTCTGGCTCATATGGGAATTGAACGGAACATATTGGTTTATAATTAATGTAATTTGTTGGATTATCTTTTGTGAAGGAGCGAAGGTAAACAACCTTGCAGCATTGTGGTAATATCTTTGGAGCTTGGAGCTTCTATAGTTATGGAGGAAAAAAAAGAATGAAATAGAAAAAAGCTCTTCCTGTTAGATTAAGGGAATTTTGAAATGTCTGTCACATTGAAACATACTTTAATTAATTCAAAGGAAAGAATTAGGTGAGAGACCCTAAAGCTAATTACAAATAGTGTGTAAAATGGGAACCATTGCTTTCCCAATGGGGAATTTTGATAAGCTGAATTCTCTTTTCTATTTGCTTTAATTTTATTGTGCAGTAGGGAAATGGAAGGGAAACATTTTCCCTTCTCTCTAAACAGGAAATTGGGCACAACACAAAATTCATTGATTTGAATATTTACCCTTTTGGGGCACTGTGTTATTCATAAGAAATATACAATGACTTTTTTCCAAGAAGGTCAGGGCACTTTGCATATCCCATCCTTGTTTTTTTTTCTCCATACCCCTCAGAGGTATAGATGCTATCTTCACTTTGAATAAACTCATTCATGAGAAAAGAAAGTAACCATAAGCCTTTACCATACACAATCAAGCCAGACATGATAAATGCCCTATGGTGTGATATTTTCCACTCAAAAAATATTCCCTTTGCTTCACGCAGGTCATGGGAGTATATGTGTAACTTTCAGTCCTTGACAGTCTTTTACTATCTAGTTTTGATACTGCGCCATCTGAATTTTCATTTTGATATTTTCTTCTTCATTGAATGCTATTTTAAAAATTGGGTTTCTTAGCTTCTAATATAGAGTAGTAAGTTTGAAACTTTCTGTTACCTTTCTATGATTAAAAAGGTAAAACTCTAATTTAATTGATCATTCACTTTTTTCATATTTTCTTTCATTGAAAATTAAATTATTCTTTTTAACATCTCTTAACTAGAAATCTAGTTTAGGGTATCACAAGTCCAGAATCGGGCAGTAATCTGGGGGATGGGGGGGATAAAAAGGAAGGAGAGGGAGTGAAGACATTTAAAATTTTATTTAAAAGAAAATGATGTGCATTCTTTTTTAAAGCAATTACATAAATAGTGTTAATAGAATTTTTATTGTCTGAAATGAATTCTTAGATTTTACCTTGGAAAGTACTTTCTTTGGAAGCCTTTTCAGACTACATTCCCCCCCAAAGAATGAGTTAACTGTACCTTCAGTTTTCTGGACTACATCTTTAAGCTCAGAGCTGGGACAATGTGAAAGTCTCTGGCTAGTTAATTCACAGATATCTATTATGTATCAAAAGCTCATCCATATATGAGTGCTGAGAGATGTATAGTGGGATTGTTGGGGAAGATCTCTATTTATAATTTCAATGATAAATTTCATGAAACAACAGTTACTGATAAAAAAATGATGTATAACTAAACATTAAATTGTGTAGCATATGCTTTCCTAAACTATAGGTGGCCAGAAAAGGAGAAAAGTTTTAGGGCCAGAATTATCAAAGGAGATCAAATATGCTTGACTTGCCTAGGTGAGCATTAACCCCTGGCTAGGTACTGTGCTAGATGCCTTTACATAGATTCTCATTTAATCTGGTCTTTTCAAGTAGGGCATTTTATCTCAGTGCTACAAAAAAGAAAATAATAGACAAATAAATCTAGCACCCTTTCCAAAGCAATACCACCAATCAGTGGTAGAGTCGGTTTTGAGCCCTGATTCTTTTACAGTGCTACATAGTAACTGACAGAATATTACAGAAAGAAAAAGGTAAGTGAATTAAAAATCATCCAATAAAAGGGCGGAAGTAAGTAAATGAAAAAGGGTCACTAGAGTGCCATTTCACTAAAGACAAAGAAGTAGTGCATTTTGAAAAGCAAATACAGTGAATAGTGTCAAAAACTAAATACAGTGAATAGTGTCAAAAAACTCGAACAGGTCAAGGAGACTCCATTTGTCATTGTGTTTGACAACAAAGATGGTGATTTTTGAAAGAGTTTCTTCAGTGAGTAGGATGAAAACCATGTTTCAGAGGTAAAGGCTGGAATAATAATGGGGATGCAGCATAGGTAGATGTCTGTGACAAAAATAAAGCAGACAGAAATTGACTGGAAGAAAGAGTGGCAGTCAGGTCAAGTAAAGGCTTCCCTTAAGATGGAGTGATGTGAATTATGAAACTAGAGGAAGGATAAGTGGAATGAAGAAGAAAGGGACAAGTGTGGGGCAAGATACCTCAATCAAGTTTGTACCAGGAGAGGGGTTAGCACTCTGGAGACTCTTCAGAGACTGGGGATAATTGAAGAGATATCTGTAGTGATACAAGAAAACAGAATGAGATGAAGATGACAAGCAATGAAGGATAGCCTTGATCTTTTCATATTAGGAACAAGGTAAGCTCACCAGCTGAGAAAAGGAGCAGTGAGGGAAGTGTTGAAGGCTAGAGGAGAAACAAAGTCTGTTGCAGCTGAAATGGGAATGATGAAAATCCTCCTTCGATAGGATCATCTACATAAACCTAACTGGTTGTAAGGTATCTTCCTTCCTGATCAAATAAAAATGATGATTTGGCTCTTATAAACTCCCAAAGGACTTCAAGACAATCTGGATGGCATGAAATGCCATGGTCTCCACTGGTGGGGGTGGGGGGAGAAAGAAAGAAAAAAAAAAGTGGACAGATTGACCAATATAGAAATTCTGGCCCTTAGCCAAAATTACAGCATGTCATTGGCAAAAACTGGAAGTATGAGCCAGATCTCAATTCCATTCTATTTCTGCTACACTCTAATGTTTCTCATATAGCATAGGTATTTTTATATATGATTTTAAAAAATAAGCACTGGTTTGAAAAACTACACTGTAAAAAACTACATGCTGAGAGTCATACCTGGTTTACAGAAGCTTGACTAGATCCTTTATTTTGTTTTAGAAAGTAAATAGGGTTTTTTTTCCTACTTATCAAAATTTTTACCAGGTTATTTGCAAATATAAATAAGGAGAGAACCACTGACTTCTTACCCCTTCAGACTTTGGATTCATAATTTTAAACCACTAAATGCTATTCAAGCTGAACTTTTTTGGCTGAGAACTATTCATAGATAATAAAAAAACAAACAATAAACAACAACTAGGCAAACATGTAAAGCGAGCCAAGTTTATTTTTGGAGATTCTCTTCTCATGTTCTTGTGCATCTCAAATGGCCTGAAACTCAATTCAGCTCTCAAATTCTCAAATCATTGTCCATCTACATATCACTCCCATGTTCCCCAGGAGTACAGATTGCAAGGAGGATGTTCCAAGGAAATCACACTTCATTATCATTTTGGTTTTGGGCACCAAATCCTACTCACAATCAATTATTCACATGGAATGTCCTAGACTTGGCTTTTTGATTTCTATCCAAACCAATAATAATAATAATAATAGTAGTAGTAGTAATAATAAGCAACAAAAAATTCATACCATAAACAATGTTGAAAGGCAAATTAAAGTCTTGGCGGAAATCTCTGCAATAGATCTATCAAAAACTGATAAATACAGTAACTCCTTAAAAAGTCACTATGAAAAAAAATTTAAAAAATAAAAAATAAAAGTCACTATGAGTAAAGATAAAAATCCCAACAGAAAAAAAATTAATTTAACATATGAACAGGCAATTTAAAAATGAGAAATATGACTCAAAAAACACGATATGGTCATCCTCATTAATAATAAATAAAATGCAAGTTAAAAAGCAATGAATTATCACTTTGGGAGATTCTTAATTCTCAATAAAATACTAATGATTTATCCAATGTTGGTAAAGATGAGGAAAAATCACACTTTCATACATTGCTGGCAGAAATGTTATTTAACCCCACAATCAGCAACTTGATAACATATATCAAAAGTGTGCCTTTTACCCAATGATTTCTCTCTTTAAGTATTCCATGAGAAGAAATCAGTCATGCACAAACATGTGGAAAAGCACAAGCAAAATTTTCAGAAAAATATGAAATGATATGAATCATTCTGAGATATGAAAATCTTAGAAGAACCTAATTATCAATCAAGAGAAATTAAGTAATTTTAGTGCATCTATACAATGGGACTATTTTTGTCATTTTAAAAGAATTATGTAGATGTATATTCATTGGTATGGAAAGCTCTTTTGACTCATTTTTAAGTGTAAAAAGGTAAGAGAGCAACAAATTAGATAGTATACACATATGTATATGAAGTTCAATGTTGGCTCTTAAAGAGAAACCTGAAAGGACATTTATAGAATGTTGACTGTGCTTTCTTAAAGATGGTGGAATTTAAAGTGTATCTCTTAATATCTTCCACATGCTTTCTCTATTACTCTAATTTTGGAGTATTTATTATCTTTATAATAAAAAAGTTAAATAACAAACACTTCAGATAGAATCTTAATGTTTAGAACTGGAAGGAAACATGTATTTTCAGTTCCATCATTTTCAATTATAGCTGATAAAACAGGTCCAGAGACATGAAATGTTTTAGTCAGTATCTGTGTTCATTTCCTAACTTCCTAGTATTCTTTGACTTCTCTGACACATCAACTGAAAAGGAGTAAAATATGCACAGCAAAATAACACCCTGAGACATGTAGAGACGGGTGAAGCAGTGTTCATTTCTATTGTACTTTTGATGCGGTTCAATCTATGAACTTCTCTTTCTTTGAAAAACAAAGAGTAGACCAAAGTTAACTCAAGGAAGATGTGTTGGAATACTGAAACCACAGAAGCTATCAAAGATTCTGAAAACTCCTCAAAATTTATATTTGTTATCCTTAGGAAAGCTTCTTTTTAGGCCATGTAAATATATATATACATATTTCACAGAATCTTAAATTATGCTACAGCAAGAACCATGGGTTTTGTGACCTGAATGCTAGACTTAAAGTCATAAATGGACTACATTTTTCAGCTCAGAAATGCATTTTCTAATGTATTTGTGACTCCTAGGGAGTTAGGGTCACAAATGCAATTGCTATTATAGTTTCATGCCATAGTCAAAAGAAAACTGTTCAAAGAGAATGGGAAGCTTATCACAGACTGATGACTTTCTGATATGAGATGTTAAAATTTTCATATCCTTATAAATTAAGAAATACTAGACTGAAGTGACCAGATGTTCAGCTTCCTTTCTGGAATTTCAAATGTATATGTGTGTGCATGCACAGAGCAGAAACCATTCCTCTGAAGAGCAGAGATTTCTCATCAGAAAATGCATGTTTCTTACACTGTTATCAGCCTTCATTTATTATCTACAGTGCGTACATTTCAACACCGTGCATTTTATGACTTCTTTTTTGTATAGGCTACCCAGATTTTAGAAGGTATTCTGAAAGAAAGAGAACTCTCTTTCTCCCCCTGGAGCTTAGCAGGAGTACCTAGGAAATGTTGAGCAAAATTTTAAGGAAACCATCCATTAAACCTCAAAATAGTTTTAAGATAGCTAATTTTTCTACATTCGTCATCTAGATGTCAAAGAATTCTGCCAGGTAGATGAAACTATGAAATTGGTGGCAAGGTCAATCCCGGTGTTTTCCTTTCATGACCTTCAGATGTCTGTCCTCTACAGCTACTTTAGTCTCCTTGATACCACGGTATCAGGAGAAAGAGAACATTTCTCAGAAATAAAGCTGCGACATGATTCAAATAAGAATTCTAAGACAAAGTATTAGGGCGGTTTGTGAGATCCTTGTGCATCCACATGACTGTATTAGGAAATGTATGTAAGGACTGTTTTAATAACAAGCTTACAACCTTTTTTAAGTTCAGAAATAGGCTTTTTTTAAATGAAAAAATAGCCCATATTATTAATACTCATGGCAAACATCCCTCCCAAAAGTATCTTATTTTTTCTCTCCTTGCTATTTTATTTCTAGCTCTCTTCTGATCTACCACCAAACTTTTATTTTTCAAATTTTGTCAGAAAGTAAATGAAAAACAAACTGTTCTTGGCTGAGACCATGAATTCTTGGCAATTAGCATAACAAAAATAAATTCACCTTAAACTGATTTACACTCCACCATAATAAGGCTACAGACTATTTTTCTTATATTGTTATTCTTTTTTGAAATGTATCTCTGGTACGATGCAAAAGCACATTATTTTGTCTTTATTTATATAGCTATACAATGTTTAAATTTTCTGACCCATAAAGCTGCATTCCAGAAGTAGAAGTCTAGCCTAGCCTGGCTTCCCTCTTAGGTTGATTGATTTAAGGATGAAGAAATGTCTTCTCTGAAAACTATACCAAACCAGTCCCTGTTTTATGGTCCCAACTCACCTCTTACAATTTCTTAACATTCACATTACAGCAGGAGATCTGAGCCTACTCTTTTCAAATACAAATATTCTTGGAAAATTTAATATATAAAACTGTTGACACCTTAGGGTAGAAAAAAAGCAAATTATTCCTATGTAAAAGCCAGCTGAGAATAAAACCCTCAGGAGTTGGGATATAAAAGAAAAATTCTCATTTTGAGGTGATGGAAAGAAATGGGCACCTAGACACTCATTAAGCAGTAGGAGGCTCTACAGGAACCGAGAAACCAAGATCAGTGTGATTCTGGCAGTGTGGTGAGCAAATATGGATCCGTGAGACTGATATACACTAGGAGCTCATCTAGCCAGAGTTTCTTCCAGTTCTTCAGTAGAGTATAATATTGTCCTCTTCTATCTGCCACCAAGGTAGGACAAAATAGAAACGGGGTGTATCCTTAGGCACAAACTAACCAGATGGTCACAACACAGTGTTACTGAAATGTATGTCAAACCACCCTAACCAAAAAAAAAAAAAAAAAAAAGCCTTCTCCACTGATGGGAGATGATGTTGAATTTCCCATTTTTCTGCTTTTGCAGCATATAGGAACTATGTTCTCTCTCTGTTTCCCATGGGGTAAGGGATTTACCATGTGTCTGATTTGTTCAGGAGGAAGAATGGAGCTCACTGTCTCTTCAATAGTAGGAGAAAAGATGATGAGATATTGGGTTACTGAAAGTAAGGTAAAAGAGCATTTTTCAAGATGAGAAGATGAAGGACTGAGGGAAACAACACCCAGAGGGAAGGGCAAAAAGAAAGGGAAAGGAAGAAAGAGATAAGAGGAATCAAGAATCAAGGGCCAAGGAAGACCGTAGAAATAGTCAGGACATTACTGATTTTAGAATTTGGCTTACATCAAGTCTCTTGACACTTTTTAAATTGACTCTTTGTTTACATTTAATCAAGTAGCATATACAAAATAAAGAAACCAAGGAGAGAGACTTAGTAAAATCAATTTCTCAGGGGTCAGTTAAGAGACAGGAATGGCACCAGTTATTTGGACAGAGAGGATTTAATATAAGTAAGTGTTAACTAGGTATAAAGCTGTTAACTAAGTAAGTCAATGAGTAAAAGAGGGAACACTAAGGTGGGGTGGGGGGGCGGTAACAGCTGCAGAAGGAAGCCTCCCTGCCTTGGGCTGAAAGAATCCTAAAGACAAAGGGTTAGAATGACTAAAATTTAGAAGACTGGAAGAGGCCCTTGGAGCTGAGATTCAGACTTCTGAGGAAGGGGATCGCAAGGTGATGCTGGTGCCTCCAATTGTCCAAATGTCCAAAGGCTGGTTCTACAGGTGTTGGATAAACTGCAAATTATATTCACACACTGCTATAGGAATGCACTTCCGCTGCTGAGATGCAGAAGCATTGCTGCAAGGGGGCCTGGGTGGCTCGGTCGTTAAAGGTCTGCCTTCGGCTCAGGTCGTGGTTCCAGGGTCCTGGAATCCAGCCCCGCATTGGGCTCCCTGCTCGGTGAACCTGCTTCTCCCTCTCCTTCTGCCTGCTGCTCCTCCTGCTTGTGCTCGCTCTCTCTCTCTCTCTCTCTCTCTCTGTCAAATAAATAAATAAAATCTTAAAAAAAAAAAAAAGCAGCAGGAGTAGATTTACTGGAGTGATGCTCACAAAAACAGGGAGCAGAAGAGAAGTGGATGTGCCCTGGCATAATAGGATGTAAAAAGGAAGCAGCTTCTTCCCTTCTCTGTCTAGCATCCCTATCAGCGGAGCCTAACCCAGCCAGTGAAGCAGAAATGTGGTTTGCTGAATTGAAGTCCCTGTATCACAGAACAGAATACAGAAGGGTAGGCTTAAAGAGAAGAGGCAGTAGCTTAAGAACGAGCACACAACCTTTAAAAGAATTATCTTCCCAGATGCTTTTCATTCCTTAATTTTGAAGACATTTGATCTGATCAAAATCAGAAAATAAGAAAGGCTGAAACTTCAATATAATAACTTCAATAATAAACCAGATTATGAAAAGCCTAAATCTATTTTGTTTAATGATAACAATTACTTAATTTATAGAAAATTATTGTGGGACCATGCTCATTGTAAATGCCTTGTTCAGCAAATATTTATTAAATATTGAATATGTATCAGAAATTGTTCTAGGTACTTGAAATACACCAGGAAATATGAAAGACAATATCCTTGGCCTCAGAGAGTAGGATTCATTTTATAGAAGATTTATATCAACAGAAAAAATCAATTCCAAAAGTTTTATGAAGAATAGATCTGGTGTACAATATGATATACTTGCATTGACAATTATGGCAGTAGATGCATTTAAAGATATAGATAGAATTCCAAAATCTCACTACAACTCTATCCATTTTTCCTGCCCACTCTCAGATGTATTTCCCTCAACTTCTTCCTGTATCTCTAAGTAGAATTAGAGAAGTATTATATGTGATTCAAAGTTCTATGAATTCTGCCACTGAAATAATTCACACCCCACAGCCACATCATAAAATCCATAGAACTTTCCTCTTTTAGCATCTATTGCTCCATAAAATGTAAGGATAATTTAGTGGAATAAAAGAAGGAAGGAAATACAGACTTGATTTTTGAATCATGTTCGACTAATATGCTTCCTTTAAATAAATAGTAATATATGTATCTTTCTACAAAGAGTAGTAGTTTATAAACTCGACTTCAGCTTAAGCCATTTGAAAACCATCTCTATAACTTTATGTCAATTAAAAGAATTGTTCTGATTTATGCTGAGATCATATGGTGTTTTTTGGAACCACCATGGTCTTGTTAAATATCTTTCTTCCACAGTTATTTAGATGTTCAGAGGAATCTCTCAAGGCTCTATACAGCAAACTTGAATTGTGACACCTCTCTCTTAAAAAAAAAATCCCAAACTCCTTTCTTGTTGACCATGTTGGATCTAAGACACAATTGTTATTTAACATTTGAACACTTAAACAAAAGTATTATCTTCAAGTTCTTAGAAATAGTGGATTCACTGCAATCAGAAATATTCAAACTTCAACACAACCTTCTAACAGTGACATAGTAGGTGCTCCTACTATAGTTTGCTGATCATAAGTTTTATTTTTAATAATAAATGAACAAGGAAATTCAGTATCCCTGAGTAATTCTTCTGTTTAACTGCCCTTATACTCCAGATGTTCTTACAGTTATCCAAAGTTAATGTCTCACTTTTTAAGGTCTCTCTCAACATAGGTCAGGATTATTTTCTCAATTCTTCTCCTGTTCTTAGACTAAGACAGAAGATCTGAAATGTCACTGATGGTAGGAGATAAGCAGAAGTTCACCCATTCTCTTACACCCTTGTTTTCTAACCATGTTTCCCAAGAAGGCTGATCTCAGCTTTTCATGGTAAGACATACAGCTTAACATGCCATCCAGTTGTCTATATGATGAGATAAATACTAGACGGTATACAAAGACTTCATAACTTGGCTCAAGCCAGCCACTCAGATCACACACCCCCCTTTCTCCATATAACTTCATGCCCCTCATCCAGAGCCACCAAATTCTAACCTTTCCCCATTTTCCTTTGGCAATGATACCTCATTTCTAGCTACCAATTGGAAACTGTTGATCAAGACAGAAAATGCTTAAATTGGGTACATTTCCACCTGATGTGTAGTGCCACTGGAATGATGAAGGTCACAGCTTTTCTTGTAGAAAATTCTATTTCGAGACCATCAGTGCTGACTGAGAATTTCACAAGTCCTGCCAAATCCTTTTCCTTTTGGCTATCACTGACTTTGCTTCCTCCAGCTGCCAGCCATAGCCTATTAAATGCAAACAACTTTAAAGTAACATTTTTCCCCTGACACAAAACAACACAAGCTGGGTTTCTGAGAAAAGCATACCGCCTTAGTTTGGGCTCTGCCTTTGAACCATTTTAGACTTTCATAAAAAAAAAAAAAGAGAGAGAGAGAGATTGAGAGAAAGAGACAGAGAGAGAGAATTCATTAGCCATTGTCTTTTTAAAACATTTGATCTAATGTTAGTTTATCTTTCATCCTAGGATTGGGTGGGAAAGTTTTTACATTATAATACTAATAAAAAAAAGAATGCTTCCTGAAAATGAAATCCTGTCAAATTGTATGTTTTGTTTTCAAGTCACAAGGGTGGACTGCCTATTCTAGGAGTAGCTGGAAAGTGGGAAGCAGAGGAACTTGAAAGAAAAACAGATTAAAAGTCCTGTTCACTAGGCAATATTATTAAAAATAAAATCCTTTGGTAGCCTGTCATCTTGATGTTATGAAACCCAGTAGCATGTTTTTTCTCCCTTTCAAATGAATTTTGTTTTTAATAAGCTTGGCTAAAAGTATAAATGCTTTTGGCGAGGTCAACTTGAACTTGTGGCTTTTCTTAGCCATTGGGGTCTACACCTCAGAGAGTTTTCTGTTTTTACTGGAAGTTTAAATTTTGTTGACTGAACTGGCAGTTTCTTTGTGAGAGCACTTGAGTCCTTTAATGTTTTCTTTTTTGGTCTCTTTTGCTGTTTAAAAGAATGACTTGAGGATAAATTTGGTGCCTTGGATAGATAAATAAATCTGACAAAATTATAAATGACTCAGTTAGCAAGAGCAGGAAGGGGAAAATAATAGTGAATTAATTTTAAAAAGAAAACACACCCCTCAGTAAAATGCATGAAACCCTAACAAAGACAAATGCCACCCAAAAAAAAAAAAAAAAAAAAAAAAAAAAAAAAAAAACCCCAAAACAAAAACAAAAACCACTTCACTATTTTAAGGAAAGAAAATAGTCAATTCTTCCTAATGTGGAAAAACAACCCCCCCAAAAAACTCTTAGGAATAATGTATCTTTACATATAGTATATAAATACTACCTTTGTACCTTATGTTATATATATGTCAATTTTGTACCTTATTTCAAGTTTTATTTATGTAGTCTATTTTAGTATGTTAATATAATAAAGTGTATGATTTTAATATTTTTATTAGAAATTCATTATAAACAAATTAGCAAGCTTATTTGTAATTCTAAAAAGGTGAGTCACAGAGACTATAACTTGACTGTGAATAAAATAGTGGATTCTACAGAGTCATACTGGCTGACAAAATCAGGCACTGACTATGTAAAAATAAGAATGTTTATTTGATGCACAAAACACACCAGAACTCATCAAATAGATGAGTTCTCTTAGGGATGGTTACATCTACTGTTTGAGAAAAAGTGATGTAGGAATGTGTAATTGCCTTCTTCTGTGCCTTCCACAATGAGAATCTTTCAAAAAATAGATAACTCATAATTTTGCCTCAGGATGGTTCATTTTTTGCAAATATTATGAGGCTTGGGTGTTCAGGTTGTTCACATTTCCCACCAGCCAGCCATAGTAACCACACTAACTTTCTCCATTCCTTCACTATGCATAACAAGGAGTCACCATATATAGGATTCATGTACTATCCATTTGCAAAGAATATCTGAATACAACTCTAAGAAAAAGCATTTTCTTAATGGCTCAAAAGACATTTAAGTACTTTAGGGTATGGGGTAATATTGACAGTTTTTAACACATGTACTATATATATATGGGAAGGTATATAAAAGGGGGCTAAATTATTAAAATTTTGAGTTAACTCTAAACTTTTAGATATACATAATCAAGATCTAAATTGATAAAATTTTCTGATCTTTAACATGAGAATAATAATATTTAGCTCATAAGGACTTTTGGAGATGTGTTAACATATATAAATAACTTAGAATACCTAGTATATGGTAGGTATTCAGAAAATACTGATTGAGAAAATATTCATCCTTTCTGGTTTCTGAGGATACAGCATATTATGTAGGAAACAGCCTAAGTTTTGTGTGTGTGGAGGTTGGGGCATTGGGAGGATTAATGATACTCTGGATTGTATGTCTAATCTGACACCTAAAAACTCATAAATTTGGCCAAGTTTTTACCTTCTTAAAAGTTCACATGCCTCATGTGTAAAATATGTTTCCTCATCCTCATAGGATCAGTTTATTCATCCTCATAGGACACATGTGAGGATTACACAAAACAGTAATGCCTAATACAGTACCTGAGATATAGCAGGTGATCATTAATTTCCTCCCATAGCTTAGTACTGAAAGAACTATAAGATCAACTAAAATAAGTATCAATACACACAAGAAGTTGTCTGAAGTCATTTATATCTCTTCATTTAGTTATTCTATCCATTGTCCTCAGGGATCTTTAATATAATTATTATGTTCATTTTTGGCCTCCTGTACATAGCTCTAAGATAAGAAATAAGCTTTGGTCTCAAACAGATCTGAGTTCAAATCCTCATATTGCCACCCAGTATCTCTCTTCCAGTTTTGAAGTTTTATATTGTATTTCAAGTCTTTTACAGGTTACCCCTAAAATTTTAACAAGTCTTCTAAAAGTTAAAATGTAAATTTAAAATATCAACACAGAAAAAGACCCAGTGCTATATCGCAGAGGATCCTAAGAGCTTCCTTCAGAGTGGTGAATGAAATCAGGTTTGGAGCATCAAGAATTTATCACCTGGGGAGCACACGGGTGGCTCAGTCAGTTAGGCATCTGCCCTTAGCTTAGGTCATGATCCCAGGTTCCTGGTATTGAGCCCTGATTCAGCAGGGAGTTTGCATCTCCCTTTCCCTCTGCCCCTCCCCACATTCACATGCTTCCTCTCAAATAAAAAGAAATTAATAAAAGAGAATTTATCACCTCATGTAATCAATTGTTAGGATGGTGAGCCTTCCATGACAGCACCCCAAAATCCCTGCCTACAGGTATTTCATCTGAATTCCCCTTGAGCCTGTTAATTAAACTAGTAACCCACTTCTGACAAAATATGACAAAAGTAATGGATATCCTTTCTGAGATTAGGTTATAAAAGGTGGGGACTTCCATCCCCCAACACTCCTCCCACCCGTGTCTCATGCATCCCAGCCTTGTGACCCAGAGGGTCCAGGCTAAGCTGCATCCACTCCTAATTCACAGCAACTGTGAAATAATAAATGAGCTTCCTTTAAAAAAAAAAAAAAACCACTCAATTTGGGAATAATTTGCTATGGAGCAATCTATAATGCAGATGAACAGGGTGTGATGACTAAAATTACAATGAAATTCATAGATTAAAACTGAAAAAGAGAATTATTTGTTTTGTGTTCAAATAGCAACCAAACATAAATCATTTTCAGTGCCACAAAATTATTTTAGACCATCACAGCTATTTCAGTGCCTCTGCCTGATTTTTTTTGAGCCTTCATTTTTACAATTATCTGTTCCCAAATGGCTTACTTGATTTGATAATTCCTAAATATCTAAGTTGAAAATGGGAGGCCAATAAAGACCAGTCCCCCACTGAAGAGCATTCAAACCCCATATAGGACCTGGATCATCAGCAACAGCTGTGCTACAGTCAAGTCCAAAAGCATAAGAAGCCATCAAGACAGGCAGATAAACTTTAATTAGGGAAAAGTTCACCTTCTTTATATAGTTCAAATATCTCATAAAAGACAAAGAGAAGTAAACCTAAAGCTGAAATTACCATCCTAAAAACTGTCAAAAACTGTTTCAAGAGATTTTTCATCATCCACTTTCCCCAGGATAGAGAGTTTTACTAATTTATAGTGTAAAAACTAAAGCCAATCAGAATGCTGAACGTTGTATATTACAACAAAACGACCAGGCCCTTCTCTTGGACTCATTTGGCACTGGCAGTACGCTCTGCTCCCAATGATGCAAAAAGCTTCCTGCCTTGCAAAACACAAAGTCTGAGTAGATGCCATCTTCCCTAGAAGAGCTTTAGAGTCAACATCTTAGAGGACATTCATCACCCTGTGGGGCGCCCAGGCTGCCTTGGCTGGTCCCCAGCTTAGTCAGAGAAGAGCAGCCCTCACTCACATCATCGGGCTTTAGAACTTTGAAACTTCTTTAAGCTTGTACTATAGTTTTTGGTATTCTTGCCATATTCTAAGTTAATCAGAGTACTGCACTAAATGACAGCAAAATGCTGGATTTAATACCTCTATAGGTTCATGGTTTCCCTCTGTTCTATTGCCAAAGACAGAACCCCTAACTCCAGATGTTTTATCAATAAGCAGGGCTATAGATCTATCAATAATACTATAAAAAAATCCCAGTGTCTGATATACTGTTGCTAGTTCATAAATATCATCCTCAAGTATAAAGAGAAAATTTCCCTATAGATCTATTGATGGGCTTGGTTATTATTTTTCATGGTACTGACTTGTTTACAAATTGAAATTCTTACTTACTTTGGCTTCAAACCTCCTTTCTCTAACAGCTCAGAGGCTGTAGCTCGCATAAATGAAAAACAATACTCCAGTTTTATATAAATTATATAGCTATACATTGACCAACATACAGAAAAAATATAACTTCGAGCTGGAAAAAAACTGTTTTCATTTTCATCTATAACATTTTACAGATATTTCCATTTTTCCCATTCATCATATTAAAAATATTGAAAATGATACTAACTACATTCCCAGGTGGACTTTATCACAACTCTATGTTTTACTCAGAATATGTCAAGGAAGCAAATAAGTATCTTGAGAATTCAAGTAATAATGTTTGAAAATTATCTTCTTTTAGCCAAGAATAAAGTGTCATTTATCTAATTTCAACTAGTAAAATCAAATTCTGATTACTATAATGGAAGAGTAAAAGAAGTTTATGTAAATTAGAAAACTTTTAAAACCTAGTTTTATAATTCATCTTAACATTTGCAATAACTAGAAGTATCTGATAATATAATTTACAACATTTATCAAAAAAAAAATCACAGTGACTGATCATGAAGAAAAAACTGAGGGGAAAAAACTTTACTGTGCCAAATTAAATGTGTTCAATATATTCTTTTACCAAGATGTTTTGCACCATTCCATAAACATTTATACTTCTAGGGTTTTATACCAAGGAATATAATCAAAATTCAGGAGGAAATTCCCTTAGTCAGATTAGTTCAGTGGAAAATTATTAATAGGAAAAAATGAAATGACCTAAATTTCCAAAAATTGGTAAATGGCTGAATAAATTAAAACAATGTGCAATTACTTTTTCCCAACAAATCCTTATTTATTTCCTTTTATCAAGTATCATGCTTGATCCTGGGGACATAGCTTTGAGCATGGCAGGAAAGTTTCCTAATCTTTCTATCTCACTAGCTTTCTTCTAGCTTACTTTATTCAAAATGATGTTTATAAATCATTTGTACCAAAGTGAAACATGCATAGAACAGTTAGAAAAAAAATTATATAAGAAATTATCTTTTTCTTTCTTTCTTTTTCCCAACCTGGGGCTCAATCTCACAACCCTAAGAACATGACCTGAGTAGAAATCAAGAGTTGGATGCATAACCAACTGAGCCACACAGGCACCTCTATGAGAAATTGTTTCTATAATATGATCATAGCCATGAATAAATTAGGTATAGAAAAACATTAAAGAATATAAATAAAATGTTCACTATACTGTTCTTTGTGTGGCTTGATTTTGAGGGTCTTTTTTGCTCATTTTAATTAATACTAACTTTCTAACTGCCTTGTAATAAGTTATCATGGTTATATGGGGTGAAATGCTGTGAAAATCAAAACAAAGTTTCTTGGATAACTTCAAAACTGAAGTCAAAACTGAATTATATATATATCTCCAAAATACACAAGGTAGAAAACAGGCATTTCTTTTATTTTTCTTAATTTTGTTTTTTGTTAGTTTAAATTTATTGACTCATATTTAATATTTAAAAACCACACATATTCAATGTATACATTTTGATGAGTTTGCACACATGCATGCACCTATAATAGGATCAGCACATTCAATGTAATAAACATATCCATCACCTCCAAAATGTCTCATGTGTCTCCTAGCTTTTATATGTATGTGTGGTAAGAAAAATTAACATGAGACCTATCTTCACTTAACATATTTTTTAAGTACACACCATATGAACTAAAGGGGCTTTTTATCACTCTACTTTTCTGTACTATCCAAATGCTATATAATGAAATATATTACTTTTGTATTTCGAAAATAATCTCATTTTAAAACAAAAACTAATCATTGAACTTGAGGAATAACTTCTATTTCACCTACCTCATCTTCCCATTGAAATACTGATGAAAGGCTGAGAAAGTGGAGAGACTCATAGTTTAATAAACTCTGAGCAGCGATCAGTTACTGGAATTGCATTCCCACCACAACCTGACTTCCACTAACCAAAAGGCTATGAGGCAGAACTGAGGGTTTCTACCTACTATGAATTGCCTCCATTTACCTCAGAAATACAGGGTCTCCAGCATTTTTCTGAGGTTACAGAACCACATGAGCCTCTATCCTCTATTTTTTTTTTGTTTTTGTATACCCACTTTTTTTTTTAAGATTATATTTATTTAACACACAGAGAGAGATCACAAGTAGGCAGAAAGGCAGGCAGAGAGAAGGGGGGAAACAGGCTCCCTGCTGAGCAGAGAGCCCAATGTGGGACTTGATGTCAGGACCCTGAGACCATGACCTGAGCCAAAGGCAGAGGCTTAACCCATTGAGACCCAGGAGCCCCTCCACTTTTGAGAACAAAAGCTGATGTGTGATGGAGTACTGCATCCTCGGAGAGACATTCAATCCTTTGAGAG
>RCUC01158673.1:0-59083 GCA_003697995.1 Taxidea taxus jeffersonii
AAAATGAAAGCTGGGTCCTCAGTTTGTCAAGTATGCAGTCAAACCCCTTTCAGGGAAGACTGGGAAATGGTTATTTTTGCCCATGTTCTCTGCAATGAGCCCTAGGGTGTTAGCAGCTGGGGCAAGTGCTCACATACCATTAAGAATTCCTTTGCTTTCTACAGTTCTGAGGGTCTTCTGGACACAAGTCTCAGTGGCTTTCAGAGTTAGGTGTTTTGGAGGCCCACTTGATGTTGGGAGCCTTAAAAGTTGGGTGCTAGACGTGCTTTCCAAATTTTCAGCTTTTTAGGGAAAATTGGGAGTTGGGGGTTCCTTTCTGATTTTATGGTGCTATGCCAGAGGTAGGGTTTATGGAGAGATTGTGTCTCAGCTTTCCTTTTGCATTTCAATGTATTTGCCGGACATGTAGGAGTTACTCAGCTAGTTTCTGGATTTCTTTCAATGGGAATTGCTTCATGTAGCTGTATGTCCAGAGCATGGGAAGAGGGAAGTTCAGGAGCATCCTATGTTGCCATCTGAGTTCCCTGTGACAAAAACTTTTCTTTTTAAGTTAGCCTAAGAAAGGCCTATTAACAGAGTGCTAAGTAGAAATCTTTAAAAATAGTGATAATAACAGCATCTCCACTTATTAACTTAGCAACTTAGAAAGACTGAAAACCAGGGTGCCTGGGTGGCTCAGTGGGTTAAAGCCTCTGCTTTCGGCTCAGGTCATGATCCCAGGGTCCTGGGATCGAGCCCTGCATCAGACTCTGCTCAGCGGGGAGCCTGCTTCCCTTCCTCTCTCTCTGCCTGCCACTCCGCCTACTTGTGATCTCTGTATGTCAAATAAATAAATAAAATCTTAAAAAAAAAAGACTGTAAACATCTAGTGCTGGTGAGGCTGTGGAAATACTGAACCTGCTAGCTGGAGTGTAACTGGTGCAGCCTTTGTGTACAATATAAAATACACGACAGTAGGGCTCAGTATTCTATGTAGAGATGTGCAGCATTGGGAATGATCATAGGTGTAGAGTGGATATTCACTCACTGCCTTCCTGAGGGATATGGGAACATCTAGATTGCTTTTATGCCACCAATAGGTCATTAGGAGCCACAACTGCTGCTTCCTGTTCGCCTCATCAGCCATCTCCCAACCATTACCTCTGTACCATGTTGGATTTGATGCTGAGTTCAAAGTTGGAGTTCTCCTAGATGCCTAGAAGCTCTGTTATAGATATGCTCATTAACTGGTAGGTCCTTATTATCTCTGACTACTCTTATAGTACCGTCTCCCTCACTCAAGTTAGGGATTTGTCTCTGAGGGTGCGGGGAAGTGGAGAGGGAAGCAGATTTCTTGGTATGTTATTAGAATCTGAAGGAGTTTGGAAGACTCCTTTCTCTCTTGCCAAGACTGTTTTGCTAGAGTTGAAGAAGTTGGAGGCCAAAGCTTTTTAATAGCCTCTTTGTTCTTTTTCACTGGGCAAGAAGCCTCAGCATCAGAGATGGATGACTAAGAGAGACTTAAAGGGGAAATAAAAATACATTGCTTTAATATCCCACCTGTATTATGCCCCTTACAATATAAAGGAGGAAAATTTACAAAGCAAACCTATTGTTCACTGTGACTTTATACTCCAGGCATACGCAAAGAACTTTTTAATAAAGACCTTGCCCTGCAGCCCCCGGACCTGGGGAGTTGTTTCATCAGTTATGCTAACGAGGCCCAGGTTCAGTTAGTATTGTTTATGAAAATTTCTTCCCTGAAAATATGTCATATCCCTACATTTTCTTAAAAATGATTCCAAGTACTTTTAAGGGTGTTTTCAGAAAAAAAAAAAAAAGACTTGCTTTTGTGAGGCACACCTTTCCTATCTTCCTTCCATGTTTCCATTATAGTTCTTATACTTACATTATAGTTAGTATTGTTTATGAAAATTTCTTCCCTGAAAATATGTCATATTCCTACATTTTCTTAAAGATGATTCCAAGTACTTTTAAGGGTCTTTTCAGAAAAAAAAAAAAAAAAAGACTTGCTTTTGCGAGGCACACCTTTCCTATCTTCCTTCCATGTTTCTATTATAGTTCTTACACTGAATGGGAAGTATGCTTCAAAGTATCTCCGTTAATTAATAGAGAGCTTTGGTCATTGGTTAATAATTTTGATTGATCTGTTTTTCATTTGCATATAGATATGCTAAAGTTCTTTCATTACTGGCTTTCTTCCCATCAATATTACCTTAAGATGATTAAAGGCAAAGGCTTTCTTGTTAGAAATGCAATGAAAGCTAATATCAAAATGGCAGAGAGTAAGGAACTCTTTAGGTGGAATGTAAGTTCACTTATAAGGTAAAACACTCATGTAAGGTGAGTGACTGTACCCTGGTATTGTTCAATTCAGCTTGAATTTTAGCTGAATAATTCTTTGCAGCTTCATTTGTTACGTAATGTAGCTATGAAAATATATTGTTCCTTTGGTCTTTTGACATTCACCATATATCTCCTAGACTATTTAACATATCTTCTGTTCCTTTTAGGGAAAATTTCTCTTCCTTTCTTTCTTTTTTTTTGGTTTTGGTCCATCTAGACTATTTTGAATGACTTTTTACTTTAAAAAATTTGATGGAACTCCATGGTGACAGCATATGATTTACTGTGCCAAGCTGTTTTGTTGATTTAGCTTCCAGGTGAGCAAAAAAACAAAAGGTAGAAGTGAACAATTTATACCAGACAGGAGATACTATAAGCCAAATGACAGCTGCAACTCCTGAAAAATGTAAAATAAGGTGGCTTAGACTAAATTTAGTCTCTTAAGCCCCACAGGAATTAGCTATATGTAGAACATTGTATATAGAAAATTGAGATAATCTTTGGCAGAAAAATAATGTTTCATTGTAATCAATCCAGTGGAAGAGGAGTTTCCTTACTGAGCTACCTCCCTCTATGAATACTTAGGGTATTCATAGGAACAACATTATTTTTAGCCCAGCAATGACTGGTGGCACAGTGAAATTATTTCTTTGATTGTGTGAGCATCCGTTGTCCACAGATACTTGAAAATAGTTTTAAAAGAAGCAAAAAGTGCCAAGAGCCAGGTTATTATAATCTACCCTTCATCTGATAATAAAAATTCTGCCCAATATTTACTTTTTAACAATATAAAATCTTTTACAGAAAAACTTTAAAATGGTGAATGCAAGTATTTTAGGATTGTTGGCGTGTATTTATTTTTAAATTTCTGTTTTTCACTTGGAATAACTAACTTTTTATGTTTAGGCAAAGGAAGTTATTAGCAACAGTTCAATATTATATATATATATAATATTGTACATGTAGATATGCAATGTATTTCAGAGATTTTAAATATAATTGAGAATGTTAGCTCCCTGACGTTGGAGGTCAGACCTTGAATTTTTCATGCCTGCCTAGGAGCAAACCATGACAGTTTAAAAGGCTAGATTTCAGAGTTGAAGTATAAAAGGGGAAGAAAAATTTAAAATGTGGTTTGATATTTCAGAACTTTTAAGAATGCTTATCTATTATGTATGTATGTATGTATATATCTATCTATCTATCTACCTATCATCTACATCCTCTGTTCATTTGGATTCACCAGAGAGAGAAAATGGCCATCTCCATGATCATCTTGAGACAAAGTAAGAGGACATATGGTAGTTGGTGTCTACCCTCCTCTATATCTAAATTTAATTTTGAAGTATGACTCTGAGTTGAAAGGGGGCTTAAATATTAATCTCTCTCTTTCTCTCTCTCTCTCTCTCTCTTTTTTTTTTTTGCAAACAGAAAAACAGCAGAACTTATTTCCTTTCCTTTTCCTGAGGAAAAAAAGTCCCTCTTGGGAGAGTATTATATTAAAAGAAACTGCTTAAGCTTCCTTAACAAGGAACAAGTGAATTTTAAGCCCTGCCTTTTCTCTTTACGAACTTCATCTATAAGAGAAAGCCAGCATGTCATATATTGACATTTGCGTTTGTCATTATGGTGTATGTCTTTTTTATCATCATAATTTTTCTTTGCCTGAAAAATTGTTTCTGTAATTGTTCTGGAGAATCTTCCAGATTCTCACTTAGAAATGAGGTACAGTCTGTCAGGAGGTCATGATTTCAGTGGCTCATTACATTTTCTATTCTCTTTGAAGATTGTAGGGCAGGGGTCAGGCTTAGCTTGCCAGTCACTGAAAATTCCACATTCCACCTCCCTCTTTTTTTTTTTGCAGTAAGCCACGCTGGGTGTCAATGATAACATGAGGCACCTGACCAGATGCCTTGACCCCAGCACTGAGGACATCTCACCTAATGGCTGTTTTCTTTCTCATTATTCCATATTTGAAAATAGCCAAGCATTAAATTTAGGCATCTATTTCCCCAGGTACAGATGTTTTTTAAATTCCCATCTCTAGTTTTAAAGTCATTAGGTACAAAAAAAAAAAAAGATAAGATTGTAGTAATGTAAAATTTGGGGGGAAGGAGTAATAATTTAATCCTTTCAGCAGGGAATCTGGAATCGGTAGTAACGATGGTCTTTAGCCAAGGAGAGAACACATGGGAACACCAATATTAAACACATGCGCACGCGCGCGCGCACACACACACACACAGATCATATCAGCATGCAGTGGGGAGAAAGGTAAATGAGGGAGAATCTTTACAAAAATGAGAACTGAGAAGACAAAGCTCAGGTTTTCAAGTGGATGCATTTTGAAAGATACTTGATGAGCACTAAGAACCCCGGCAGAAAAGTGCCTGACAGAACGAGTACTTCTTGTCAACTTTGAGTTAAATTTTGAAATATGAACTGCAAAGTTTAATTACGTAAATCTCAAAGAGAAGTAATAAAGATTCGATTACTTAAATTTGGGAGATCTTCAGTACAGTATTTGTCAAATAGTAAGCACATATATGAGTCCTCTTTCATTATTTCATTATTTTTATCTCAGTTGGTTCTTGCACAATCCCATGAGATGGATGGTACTATTATTCTCCTTTCATGTGTTTTTCTGAAGGTTAAGTCACTTGCTTGGAGAAATTTCATGCCTTATTTAAATACAGTTTTGGTGAGAGTTTCTTTGAGGAGACCACTCTTCTGTGGTCACAGGGTGGTCTGCAACACAGATGGGTCCCCTCAGAAGCACTCTCCTTCGATTTGGAATTTTAAATGGTTATGAGAACTGTTGGACTTTTCCCATACTGCACCCTAAGGACAGTGACCTGAATTCCTGGTACATATTCTAGTTTCTGTGATTTCTGAGGCTGGTCTTTGAGCTTTTATTTTAATTCTTGAGCTACCTCATACTTTTCTAATATATTCCATTGTTTCCATTTGGTCTTGCATTGCTGTCTGCTTGGGGTGAGGAGGCTAGCAAGCACTGGAGAGAACTGACAGTGCCTTGCTGCCAAGGCTGATTCTGCTGATTTCAAGCTTGTCTAGGAAAAGCTAATGTGGTAGAATCTTTTGTCTTGGGGAAGGGAGGATTTGAATGGCCCTGTACAGACACAAGACTTGACTTCCCTAGTATAAGCTGACAAAGGTGGTCCAAAGTTTTTTCATCCAATTATTTTGTGTCACTGGAGTAATGACTGCCTGTAGTGACTGTAGCGTTCATTTGAGTGCCCGTTCATCTTGTAACTTTCTTTGTAAATTTTTATAAGATTGTCTGAAAATTCCGTTTGTAAATCTGATCTTTATTTCCTCTTATTGTGCCCAAATATTATTAAGAGAAGGGATCATGTCTTTTTCTGCTCATCATGACCTGCCGTTTTCTAGCTTTTCTATGTGCATCCAAAATTACTGCTGACTATTCCCCACCAGATTTAGTTGTCTTGTTTTCTTAAACACCTGCCTTTCGGCTCCATCCTCCACGTGTTTGCTCATGCTGTTTTCCTCCATTTGAAATGCTCTCCATCTTCCACTTCATCCTTCAAAATCCTACACCTTCAAGTCTCAAGTGGTTCTCTTTCCTTTTATGCCAATCCATGTCGATTCCTCTCTGAATTTCCATTGCTCTTTACAATCAGCACCTTACAATATAGCAATTATTTCATGCGTGGGTGTTTATTTCTACTTGCAATGTAAGATTCAGGTACACAGTGATTGTTTTCCTCTAATATTTCATTATCGAGTTATAAACATAAAAAAGTTAAAGGAATTTCACAGTGTGAACCATCATATACACACATAGATCCTACAATAAATGTTTTGCTATATTTGCTTTATCAGATATAGATCTTCCTACCCATGCCTCCATGCATCCATTCATCTATCCACCCATCATTTTACCTTATTTTTTTATGAGACATTGCAAAACAAGTTATAGAAATTGGTGCATTTCACTCTTGGCACTTTAACATGTCTATCACTAACTAAGTGAATATTTTTAATGGTATTTTTGTGATCAACATTTCTATACTCCATAGTACCGAGTATTGACCACATCTCAGAAAATCAATTTATGCACACTGGGTTGAATTTCAGTATCACTTTTAAATCACTAGAAATTAAAGGTATGGAAGCCCAGACAAATAGTCTCTGGAACCTCAGGGGCATACAGAGATGAGTGTGTTTCAATGGAGTTGCAGAAGAAACATACCTGTATGTAGCCTGCACTAGCCCAACTTGTGACCTGTCAAATATATCCTAGGGGAATGTTCAAACTTTAAGGAGGCAGTTGGCTGACAGATCAGATAGGCCACCATGTGACTGACTGAAATACTTCCATGGGTGCTGCTATACTGCGTGCTTAAGAGGCATTAGAGGGTCAATCCAGTTTATCTAAAGATACATTGAAATGAGGTGATAAAATAGGCATGGGCTAAAAAGCGGGATTCACATGCAGCAGTTTGTGGCAGCTTGGTCCTTTGTACCCAGCTGGGTATAAATTCAACTCCTTTGCAGAACAGCACAAACCTCAAATAGACAATTTGGGCCCAGGAAGATGGATCTGCAAGGAGGCCGTTCTCCTGAACATGTGCAGGTGGTGAGCTTTTGACATCTTATTAGGGGAAAGAAAGTTACAGTGCTTCTCGGATTTGGTAGGACCTTTTAAAACATGTTATAGAAGTCATTATTCATCCCGACTTCTTCCTATACCTGAGATATATTTGAATCTATATCCATCCGTATCCACATCATGTGCATTTATGTCCATATTTATCCCCTCATTCTTCAACTGACAGGCTCCTTCTTGTCCATGTATCTCTGATCATCCTCTCTTTGGAGAGTCCTCTCCTGACTTTTTAAAAAACTTAAATTCAAATAGCCAGCACATAGTACATCATTAGTTTTATATGAAGTATTCAGTGATTCATCAGTTGTGTATAACACCCAGTGCTCATCATAACACATGCCCTCCTTAACGCTCACTTTTCCCATTGTACTCTCTCTGCTTTCTATTTCAACTGGGACCCATCAAAATTACTAACTATATATTTGCTTACTTCTTACCTTTCTACCTTATGGTAAAACCATATTTTCTCCTTCTCCTGTATAATTAGAAGCTCTCAAACTACCTGATACATAGTAGACTCCTAATTAAGATTTACTGAATCATATATACTGAAAATACATGAATAGAGAAAAACATTTGTTCCAGTATTATTCTAAATGTCTTGTTGTGTTTGACTCTTATCCTGGCCCTCCTCCTTGTCCATTTCCTAATACTGCTATCTATCCTGGCCCCTTGATTTGAAGTTGCACTCACACTTGACTTTCTGGGCAGTGCCACAAGTTACAAAATCATCTATCCCATCTCTGAAAGCTCCCATTCATTTAGCATGCTGCTCTCAGCTATGGGTTGGGAGAAAATTATATCTGATGAAAGAAATTGACCACAAGCTGTGAATGATTGAGAACCTCACATAATGTGTTAAATCTCCTGAGGATGTCTGTATTACAAGAGTAGTAAACTCTGGCAGTATGACTAAGCAACTTAAATAATTTCAGGCACTTTATATGAAAAAGACCCAAGGATTTAGCTGACTTAAAGTATAATCTGAATGGTCTGAAAATTGAGAAAAGCAAACTCCTTCTTTTTGAGTGCATATGGATCACTTACACAAGGGATACTGACTTCCACTTGTTTGTGACAGCTTATATAGTAGCTGATATAATGAAGAGTGTAGAGAATAATTAGGGTGGTGAGGCTCTCCCAAATCCTATCAGTTGAGGAGTGGGTTAGGGGATAGGAATGTTTACTTTATAGCAAAAAAAAGAATTAGGGAAGAAGATAAGTAAACTTGGTTAATTCATCTGAAAAATATCCATTGAATATATACTATATGCTAGCTCTAAATTAAGTTCTGGGGAATAATAGTGATTAAAAAATAGCCTGCTCACATAGACCTTAGATTCCATGGGTAGGGAAACAGTTGAAGACAATTAAATAGAAAAGGGAATAGATTTATGGATTTATGCTCTCCCTTCCCTCCCTCCCTTCCTTCCATTTTTCCTTCTTTCCTTCTTTTTCTTAAAAAGCACATAGGGGACCAATGCATCTGAGACTGCATGAAAAAATAGATCTCCTTAATATAAATAAATCTCAAACATCTATAGGGACTGCAAACCTGGAAGGAGATGCTTTCTAGGATGGTAAGTTCTGATTTTTTGTAATACTTAGTTAAATTGTCAAGATTCATGTGGATGAGAATCCATGAGACTTGCCCATAGATTCTATAAGACCTATAATTCTTTGTTAGTCAAGATCACAAATTTTCACTTATAATGACCAGAGAAGTAAGCATGATTATTCTTATAAAAAGCAGTGCTTCAGATCAGGCTTGGAAAAAAAGTCATTTGATTTGGATTTCTTGATCCTTTCACAAAGGAAGGACTGAAGTGTTCTGTGGGCCTGGCATAATGAATAAACAACTGGTAACTCTTTTCTTTATATGTAATAGGAAGTAAAACACAGATCACATAAAGAAGAAAGATAAGGTTGTAGTCTGTTACCTATAAAAGTAGACAAACAGATGGGGGCAGGAGAAAGAGTGCCAAATGTGGAATCTAGTTTTAACTTTGCTATATTTCCTTGAGTCATGTGGCTCCAAGAAAGTACATTTTCCTCTCTGGCATGGAGTTTCTTCGGCAGAAAAATGAAAGGTTGAACTATATTATCTTTAATGCAACTTTTAGGTCTCATATTTAAATGTTTTAGAAAGCATTAAAATATACTTTTTGTAAGGATATCTAATTAACTATTTTTGACAACTAAGGTAAATTTTAGAAATAAAATTGACATTTTTTCAATGAATCAATTAGAATTATCCCACACAATCAAAATATGACTTTCCTGATTCCTGAATCTTGCAATAAATCCAGCAATGAAAACTCTTAATAAGCACTGAGACAACATATTTTTGAACAACTCCCATGTAATATCTTAAAAGCAACTATTCTCTCAAATAAAAATTTATTGTAGTTCATATTACTTTATCCTATTCTATGAATTGAATGTCTTAAATACATTTCAACAAAACTGGTGATTCTAGAGACACTGCATATCTAAGAGACTACAGTATTTTTGCTTGAGACAAATCTGAAAAATCATAAAGTAATCTGTATAATTCTTTTAATTAGAAATGCTATTTTAATATAATATCCCTCCTCTTATCAGACAGAAGGAAATTGTGTAGAACTTTCCTGCTTTTCAGAACCTAAAAAATTGTGTCTGTGATAGAATATAATTGACCTAAGAAATTTTCAAGAATAAAAGTATCTTTTCTAAAAGCTATTTGTAGATTACCTAATAATTACAGCCTAATGAATTTTAAGGAACAGAATGCCATGGTTTCTTCATAATAGCAAATACATTAAAATGTTGACTTGCAGTAACTATAGCAGTGTATAATTCATAAATGTCTTTGAAACATCTTTAACTTTACCATACTTACGTACTATGTAGGCTAAGTAAAAATAATTCTATCTACCCCTTTTGTTATATCTAGAATTGACAGATGGTATACTGATTCTATTTTTCTTTCAAGATAGCATCACAATTAAAACATAATTTTCACTACATTTTATTTTGTGAAATTCCCTGAGAGAAAATGGTAATTGCATAAGGCAAAATTGAAAATAGAAAATAAAGTTTTAGACTTTATATATTTTTATAATAATTGGTTGTGTTTTTAACACTGTTATGTTCACTAATATGAGAAAGCATATTTTAGAATTAAAAAGTTTGGGAGTTTTTGGTGTGTGTTGTGTTCGACCTGGTACCTCTTTTTGTGAAGTGGCAGCTGAGAAGGTATTTGTCAAGGTGATCACCATGGCCTTGAAAAGTCCAAGGAAGGAGTCACCACTGAGAACAATGATCATATTAGTTTGAAGGAGGAGGGACAGAGTGGTTCTGTGGTGCAGTTGAAGATTAAGAGGCATATGCCACTTAGTAAACTAATGAAAGCCTATTATGAGTGACAGGGTTTGTCAACGAGGGAGATCAGGTTCCGATTTGATGGGAAGCCAATCAATGAAACAGACACAGCTGCATAGCTGGAAACGGAGGATGAAGATGTAGCTGATGTGTTCCAGCAGCAGACAGGAGGTGTCTACTAAAAAGGGAAACTGCTCCTTTACTGCAGAACTCTGTTCCTCCAGACCAAGAAGACAATCTCAATGAGAAAACTGGAATTTATTTCCACCACATCCTGACTACTAAAGTACAGTTTTCTCTATTCTTTCGTTTTCTCATTCCTCACTCTTTAATTGTACATAAAGTAACTCTGTGCACAAGTAAGCTGCATTTTTTTTTTAACTAAATGGCCAATGGTACGTTTGGATCGACATCAAAAAGATATGGGATGGGGAAAAAAGTACTGGTTCTTTGAAAATACCCCCTTTCTCCATTAGTGGCATACTCATTCAGTTCTTATCTTTATATTCCAGTAGGTTATTTTGCTCTCACTGTTTAACAAAATAGAACAACATAAAAATCCTTATATACCTTTTTCAATTTGAGAATTTCAATGCTTTTTATTTATCATTATAAAACCAAGGACAATTTTATAACTTTTTGTACATAGCTGTTACATCGAGGGCAATCCGCCTTTAAATAGGGATCAATTACTCTAAAAGAAATGAATCCTAGATAGCTTTTACTCGAAGTCAAGCATCTTGTTGCTTAAATGAACTTCTTGTTTAAAAAAAAAGGGAGTTTTTGATATGTCTTAAGGGTTTCATGAAATGTGCAAAGTATGAAACATTTCCCTACATTTATTGACTATAATATAATACATGGTATAGTGGGTAATGATCAGAGTTGGACTCTAGAATCAGACTTCCTGAGCAAAAACTGTGGTTTCAATGCCTTCAGGCTCTGTGTACCTTATTGTCCTCTTTGGAATGAGTGTAATAGTACCTCACTGGGTGGATATTAGGAATAAATAATTAAATCTAGGGAAAGAGTGGGTGCAAAGTAGTAAGAGTTTAATTAGTGGTAGTTATTTTATTATTAATATCATCACTTAAAGATTTTTTAAAGAAAAAAATGAGAATCAATAATTTCTCTGTCTAATCTTGAAGGCCTTCTACTAATGCCACTTGTTTTTATTTTTATTTTATTTTTTTAAAAGATTTTACTTATTTATTTGACGGACAGAGATCACAAGTAGGCAGAGAGGCAGGCAGAGAGAGATGGGGAAGCAGGCTCCCCGCTGAGGTGAGAGCCCGATGTGGGGCTCGATCCCAGGACCCTGGGATCATGACCTGAGCCAAAGGCAGAGGCTCAACCCACTGAGCCACTCAGGTGCTCCTCACTCCTTTTTACTTTGCAACACAACTTCTGGAGTTCTCATTAGGCTTAAATCAATTTTCTAATTTCTTATACGAGCATTCATTACTTGTGTGTTTGCTTATGCCAAATCTGCTGCCTAAATAATCTAAGAAGGTAAGTTTTCATGGCCTTCATCTATTTAACTGATCTCCATTAGTAAAATTTCCACGATGAAGTCTATCTGGTTGTTTTTCTTCTACTTGTCCCATACTCGAGCCTTACATGTTTGTTTGGTTTTGGAGATGAGGTAACCATCCATCGGAAAGGCTAGTAGAGAGAATCACAGGAATATCAAAGTGTATCACAAGAGCATGCTAGGAATGAGAGTAAGGAAGAGGATCAGTCCAGGCTAGCTAGAGGATGTAGGCTTACAGGAAGGGTAGTATGCAGTTGGGAGAAATGAATAGAGAGAGCATTTCAGGGGAGAAACTGTAGCATTAGCTAAAATAAATGTGGTAGGAAAAGATAGGACTGTGTTTAGGACCATGGATTTAGTAGACTGGGACAGTCCATGTTGGGTAACAGAGAAAGATAAAGATGTATAGGGAAGAAGACCTTGATTATAAGCCACATAATTTGTGCTTGAAAGACAGATGATGAAGGAGGAACTCCTTGTAGATGTTTTGATTTGAGATTATCTCCTTTCAGAAGTATTAATTTAGGCAGGAATATCTGAGCAACAGTGAGCAAGAAGTGTAGAGTGGTGGTTAAATATAAGAGATCTAGAATAAAACTGTAGGTGGGAATCCTGCTTCAGTTGCTAGTTACATGACCTTAAATAAATTAGTTAACCACCTTAAGCCACGGTTTACTCATCTCTTAAATGAGTATTAGAAGAGTAACTACCCCTTAAAGATATTGTGAAATTTAATGAGATTGTGTATAAAAGTACTTATCATAGTGCCTGTTGTGTAGATGCAGAATAAATACTATAATTATATAGCTGTTAATGAGTATGAATAAATGAACTAGATTGAGATTATTATGCAGGTGAAGTGTCCAGTATGTCTTTGTAAATACAATCTTGTTTGCATCTGGTAAGTTTTGTCTGTCTTACAATTATCTGGATAGACTTCTTTTCTGCTGACATGATAACAAATCTGCTTTTTGTAGTATAGACTTTTTTGTGCTCACTTCCTGATCCTACTCATTTGCTTCTTATACAATATACCAAACACAGCTGGCTCCTGGTCCAAGCTTATCACTTCCCCACCTATGAAACTACAAAAGCATGAGCTTAACAAGCAAGGAATTTCAAAAGAATTTTCATGAAAGTGTGGTGGATTAATCACCTCATTGCCCAATTAACACTGGAAGGGCAGTGATTTTCAGAATAAGCCACTGGAAACATCTGCAACTTCACACAAAATATACATTTCTTGTCCCCAAAACTTCTTTAACAGATGTTAAGACATACTAGAATATATGCTGTGTGATCATATAGCTCTGTAAACAGCCTTTGTTTGGCATCTTTCCAAGAAACAGACAAATGGACAGTGTCTAAACCATGAATGTAAAGGAGAAATGTTGGAAGGGGTGAAACAACAGAGATTTTTACTTTCATTAAACATATTGTAGCTCCCTCAAATTGTATTCTTTGAACAACATCCATGATGGAAATTAATAACTGTAAACTGATACATATGATATTTGAGACCTTATAGATTAGAAAACATGCTGCTAATAATAATCTAGAGGAAAATTTCACAAGGAGAAGAAATATATGTGATGTCTTTGCTCTTTCTGTCCATTAAAAAAAAAAGAGTCAGCACATAAAATTCAACTGATAGGGCTGTGGAAAACTTTGGAGGACATCCAGAAAATAGTGCCTAAAATAATTGAATGCTTAGAGAACAAAACCATGAGGAGGTAAGTTTACTTAGTTGGAAGGAGAAATATCTGCAGAAAACTTCATTAAAATTTTTATGAGGTGTTTTTAATGAGATGCTATAAAATAAGAAAGTAGTGAGTGATTTTTTTCTGGTCCTAGGGCAGCAACAGAAGAAATGGACTTATATGGATGATAAACTCTAATAATAATACTGTTCATCTGAGAGACACTTGACGCTTTCCAAAGAACTTTCATATAGATGACACTCATAGGAGCTTGTATAGTAAAAAAAAAAAAAAAAAAAAAAGAGTGTGATTATCTTTAGATTTCAACTAAAGGCTCAGACAGGTAAAGACTCGTTTGTAGTTATACAGAGAATGCTTTGCTTCTTCACTTCCCTGTTTCCAGGTGCCCTTTAGGTGTCCTGTGCTTTCATTCTGAATCATAATGAGCATATAAAGATCTACCCTTTTGCCCTAAATCACTTGGACAGTGGTCTATGGTTTAATGATAAGTTACAGAATAGCATTATTTGTGGCTATCTATGCCCATGCTGACACACATCTACAATATTGGCATTTGGGGTTTTGATATGATTAGTATTGAGCTGCTCTTCCTAAGAGTCACTGCTTCTTTAGGTAACTCCTGACAAGATTGAATAGAACCATGTCATTAACATGGGGAAATCAGCCCACTAGTTAGTTTGGTGGGAGTTAAAGGGGTGTTGTGATATGTGTTCAGTTTATCTAAAAACAACATTAGTTTGCTTATGTGTTAAGTCAAACTGAAGAGTCTTGGACTTCATCAGCCATTAAGTGATGATGTAGCCATGAGTCTCACCAGCTGTAGTGGATGCTATGATATGTCATGTCCTGGCCATGGGACAAAGGCCCAGGTCCCCTTGACTCAATTCAGGAAACTGAAAACCCCTACTCCAGAGCTTCCCTTAGGGTCAGGTAAAGCCTCTGCAGCTCCTCTGCAATTCAACTTCTAAGCCTTCTCAGTGCTGCTTCTCTCACTGACTTACAGAAGTTATTCCCAAGAGCACTCCCTAATAAGCTTCCTGCATCCAAATATCTGCTGTCTTTTTCCAAAGAACCTGACCTAAAATACTAGTTATCAAGTCTCAGTGGCTGAGACATTCTTGCAGAAATTATAGTCCATTGTAGAATCTCCATCTCCCAATATTTTAGGAATTCTCAGGACTGCTTGCACATGTGTGCCCAAGGATCAGCCTTGTTCATTGGTAATTTAAAAAAAAAAATAAAAGATTTATTTATTTTAGGGAGGCAGGGATAGAGGGAGAGGGCAATATAGTATCTTCAAGCAGACTCCCCAGAGCATGCTGCCCAACACAGCGCTTGATCCCAGGATCCTGAGATCAAGAGCTAAACCAAAATCAAAATTCAGCTGCTTAAGTGTTTGAGCCACCCAGGCGCCCTGCTCATTGGTGATTTCTGTGCAAACAATCTAAATCTTTATTTTCTCTTGTTCTATGAATTCTTCACAAAGACTGCGCTAAGCCGGAATTGTGTTTCCATCATTTTCTCTGAGGGTTATATACAGGAGGAGCTAGAATTTTCTTTTGGAACAGTCTCTACTACTGCACCCAGGTGCAGAAATGAGTGTCATTGCAAGTACGATGCAAGCAGGAGAATGCTTCTTTTGCTATTTTATTCATTTGGGAGGTAGGAAGAGATTCTCAGGGCATGGTTGAGTTCATCCCAGTCCATCACATTGGACTGGAAATTTCTGCCCCCCACAAATGATGGGAGCTTTATTGAGGTGTATAGTAAGCTCCCATGTAAATTTTTACGGTATTTTCTATAGGGATTTTTCCTGGAATCTCATTTTTATCTTTGTAACATTGTCCTTGAAGGCAGGATTGGGGTTCAAATACTATTATAAATTAGAATTAAGCCAACTCTTTCCAATTTGAAAAGTAGGAGGGACCAGGAAAGAATGCTGTATCAAATACTATAAAACAGGAATTTACTGTCTCTTATGGTGGCATTAGAATGAATTATATGAAGAAATATTAAAAGCCTTTGTTCTATATTTATTGAGTTCAAACACTGGCTTAGTACGAGTATCTCTCTAGAAATTAGCTTCCAATTTTAAACATTTAGTATCTTTTGAAAAGTCTTAAATGATTCTTAAATGAATCTGTGTTAGGTAGAACAGAGTTCACAGATGTTAAATTGTAAAAGAATTTATCTCACTATATATCTTCTTTTTATTCAGTATATTGATGAAATCAAGGTGAATTTGTTGAGGAAGAAGCTTACATAGCTTCTTTTAGCTTAATTTAGAAAGTTAGGTGACTAGCCATTTTTAAAAACAAGTTAGATTGTCTATATTTTGAGACCACTCTGTAAGAATTGTTCTAAAGAAGTTAATTAAGATAAATATGTTGTCAAGGATTGAAGCCTACCATTAAGAATAAGACTTGAAGAACTTTCACATAAAATATCTTTCTTGGTAGCTGTTTAAGGCAGTAATCAAATATCCTCTAACCATAATGATGGATCCCAGTTAGCAAGAACTGTGGGTCCTTAAGAAGCAGGTTGGAAAAAATATGGGATTTAAATCTGTATTGTCAATTAACTACATATTTACTTAATAAAAAATAATCCCTTGACATTTTCTCATCAGTCTTATTTTTTAAATAAGTTAAATCCCTTTAACTGCCCTGTGTGGCAGAGTGTTCTCTGACTTTATCAATTATTGTTTTTCTGACCCAATTCCTATATATTCAGTTTGCTCCTAAGTCTTCATTTGCTTTCTATTACTTTCTTGTATAATCTTGTCATAAAGATGATAGTGTACATGCATTTTAGAATTACAGAAAGAAAAGGCTTTTAAGGATTGAAGTTCATTTTGCTACCATACAAGAATAGTTCCAACTTTCTCAATAGCCTTGACAATTGTAGAAATCTACCATTAACAATAAAAGATGAAGAAAATGTGAAGCTTTCTTCAGCATACATTGCTAATTCTCAAAAGAATTTCTTGGCTTTTGTTTTATTTTATTGTGAATCTCTGCATTAGAAATCACAACATTTGATGTTCTGCTGAAGAGCTAAATATGGTTTCACCTCAAACTTTATGTCCTCATTGTACCCAATCTCCATACAATTTTCCACATGAGCCATGATGTTATTCAATGCCATGATGTCATTGCTTGTCCTCTTCCAACTGCTGTCCCTCTGATAAATTTCTAATCTTTCTTCACCATCGAGTTTACTTTTCATGTTACAGATGTACTTGTCAATGCTATAGTCCTTTCTCTTCAGTAGAATCTTTATGGTTGCTCTGAGCCCTTGAGGGTCAATCAGTTCTCTGGCTGTCTTGGCTTCTCAGCACACCAGAAGATGAGGAGTTATAGACCTGAATCTTCACTTTTTTAACTTTGTTAACAGCCATTTCATTTGGACATTTTGAACTAAACTGCACATGTGAGGATCACACATGTGATTACATAGTCAATCACTTGAAATTTTTTTTTAATACCACTGGTTGGTTGAATCCATAACTGATATATTATCCAGTGAACATATTGTATAGACTCAGCTTCACATTCAGATTACGATGTCTTTTTTTAGAGAGCTCTATTCTATTTCTGCCTCACTGAACACCAAACTGACACTTTTTGTTTCTCAAGATTTAGTCAAATTTTAGACACAACCATATAGGCTAGGAGAAGACTCTATCCAATAATCTTAAATAATACTAAAATTACCAACTCTTAGACCCACAGACTTCTGAAAGATTTTCTTAAGCTTATTTAATGAAAGAAATTTTGTTTTTATAGTGGCTAGAACCAATTCAATATATGAATAAATTACATTATAATTTGCTGTCCAGCTAGTACTGGGCGTGTTGTGTATGATTAGTGTGTAATGCATGGATAAAGGAGCAATGTTTAGATATATGTATTTAGGTACAAGTCATTGTAATTATAAAGTATTACGCTATTATGCTATATTTCCCACATTTGGCTACAGTCTTCCCAAATTTCCTCTAAGAAATACCAGATGGAAGTGTTGATGGAAAAGATACAGAAATTAATATTGAAGTGATGAAGTTTGACCTTTTTAAGATGAAAAGCTTGCCAAACTTTCCATATTGACATGGCAACATTTTATGAATAAATCTAATATCTTATAGATTTAGCACAGTTCAAAAGTCACCATCTGTTTCAAGAAGTGAAGGTTCTTGCTATTATAGAGTTTCTGGGCACTAAGACTAAGGCATGCAATCCATAGATTATATAATATTAAATATCAAGAATGTGTGAAAAACTTTCACATTTTAGAAAATCAGAGAAAATAAGCTCAAAATTAGAGCTTATAATACATTATTGGTATTCTTTCTTCTTATATAAACTTGGGTAGACTCCTGATCATTCTCTGAATGGAGATATAGGTGAATAATACCAGCTGGGTAACAAGTTGTAATATGCAGAATTTACATGGGGAAAATGGCAAAGTGCTGTAAGTTGATTTTGAGCAGAGTTGTCTGAAAGGCCTTTGGCAATACATGTAGGTATTATTAGAAGTTGTCATTTGTTCCTTTCTTATTTTTCATAAATTATTTACTAGTCAATCTCTTCATTTGTTATAGTCAAAAGCAATCCTACTCAGAATTCTTTTTATTTCCCATTCTTTAAGGTTAATGTTAGCTTTGCATTATATAAATTTACTTTCTATTTTCTTAATCAAACAGTTGTGGGAAATGTGTTAATTAAAAAATAAAAAGTAGTTTGCACAGATATGTACTCACATTAGCACAGAGACACACACATATACATATACCTCTATCTATATGAGGTTTTTATCTCAGAGAGATTAGTAAGATCAAACAGGAGGTAAAAATCAGTCCACTGACAAAACTCAGCAGCAGTTTTTATCATTTTATTTTGTTTACCAGACCAAATATCTTACAAGGTGTTGTGTCAAAAGTGCTTGCAATGGTTTTATCTGATGTTTGAGTTTGAGCAAGTTCTAAGATTCTTACTACCCAACTATTCAAAACTTTTCCAGCTTCTGTTCAATTAATCTTAAACCATGCATGCATTCCTTTACACTGACAGTTACTCAAAAGTTGCTGATTGGGATATGTAGATCTGACACTCACCCAATTCTTGGTCAAAATTCATTTGGCATTGGCTACCTTAAGAGTTTGTTAACCAAAATCAATCACTAGATACTGGAATGTGCCTTAGATATACAGGGATAACGCTATACCTCTGGATAGGTCTTTGAGAAACCTAAGGTAGAAGGAAGAATAGGCTGGTAGGTAGGTAAGGAAGGAAGGTAAAATAGGCTGTGTGGATTTAAAACATGCAGGTAATAACACAGTAAGTTACCTAGAGGAAATGACACAGGACTTCTTTACAGAACAAAATGCTGAATAAAGAGTCAGCTTTTATATAGGAGAGACACAAAAGGTGGCAGAAAAATTTAAACTTCAGAAACTTTAATAAGTATATATATATATATATATATATGGTAAGACAATTTTTCTGAACTTCCCCAAAGGAGAATAACCCTTGTGAAAACTAAGACTCTCTCTATGTGATTCCTTTAAAAATTTGTTGAAATGAAAGACAAACTGTGCATGAGTATGAATTACAATCTATCTGTAGAGCTGTGATCTCTGCTCCATTTCATTTAAGAAGAACTTCTATCTTGATACTGAATTGACCTGTATCACTACAGGTGGTTTATTCAAGTTTGTTCTACTTCTGCCATCTATCTGCAGGTATAATGCAAATTTAGTAGGAGGAAATACTCTCATGTTTATTCTCAGTGGCTAAAAACAAAATAAAAGTCAAAGTCATCTTTTATGTATTTACCTTAGAGCTCAATTCTACTAATTTTTGAAAATAAATTCTTATCAATCATGCTATGGTATTTTGTCATCAGGGATCCTTAAATATAGAAGAAATTCCAACAACATTCATATAATTAAGAAGGACCTTAATTCATTTACTTTTTAGGGACCAATTTGTTTTGAGTTTGCAATAACAAGTGTCCCATTAGAGAGAATTAGAAAGAGCTAGAAAGAGCTGTACCGAAAAACCCTTTTAATTCTAACTTGTGACCATTTAAGAACAGAGAAGTAAGAGTGGAGCAGGAAAGATGAAGAGAGAAGGTGATATAAACAACTGAGAGGGGACAGATAGGGATCAAGCAAAAGGCAGTCATAGACCAAGGGACATACACAAAAACAGAAATCAGAAGTCTCAATGTGTGTGTCTTTTCCATTTTCCTTCCCATCTGGCAGGAATCTTCTCTCATGTGGATTGTATCTCATCACTGTAAATTTCTAAGGGACTTTATGTTCTCAATTATTCATTATTTTTCTATGTGGTAACACCTTCCAGTAAACTAGTAAGTCCAATCCACAATTAAACATGCTCAAATCTCTTATCTTATATATTCCCCTCTTGATTTCTCACCTCCCTCTAGTTATGACCTTACTTCTTTTTACACTTTAACAGTAAAACTTATTGAAGAGTTACCTAATATATACTTGTTATTCATATTTATTATAAAATTTAAATGATTTATATAATATATAATATAATACAGTCCTAGGCCAGTCTTTAATGTAACCTGTTGTCACCTTAAGGTCTTGTAGGATGCTGCTCATAAGACAAAGTGGATTTGCATTTTTGTGTCAGTAGAGATATCTCTTTCTCGCTTTTTAAATTTGGAATAAACTTAACTGAAAGATTTGGAAAGCCCTCGGTTTTTAGTTTTACTAGAAGCGTCAGTATTTTTTTGAAGGATGGTTTTAACCTCAGTCTACCTAAGGCTCTGCGTGGTTTGAGGACAGCCTACTTAGGTAGTCATTACTTAAAGGCAAAGAATGAAATCATCCCTTTAAGAAAGTTTGATTAAAATAGAAATTACTTCATATGTGATCAAATGTGCCACTGTTAGTATGAAATGATTACATTGTATAAAATGATGGTGTTATCAGTAAAATGGCTTCTCAGTTATTCATTTTCTCATCTGGCTCTTTTTTTTGTGACCAACTGCAAACTTTGTAAGAGAGATGATTGAAGTAAGAGTTAAGTCTGTGGCTCTGAAAATCTGGCTGTACACAAGTCTCTGTTCTAAAAGGGTTTGCCTAATTTATGAAGAGTTTCATTGCCTTAGGGTAATTTCGTTGCCTTCTTGCTATAACCAAATGAACTGCCCGCCCAGACACTCTCATTTCTTCATTCGTTCAAACATTTACTGAGAATCTTTCTGTCAGATGCCCTACAAACTGCATTAAAAATGAGTAAGATACTGTCCCTGCCTGGAAGGGTTTCCATTTTCAGATTGGTGTCAATTTCCTTGATTTTATTTGCAGATTGATACAGACCCTGGGAAAGCTTATTTGATTTATATAACCTTCACAGGTTAGCCAAGATTCCTGCTAATCAGACTAACGTATACAATTGTCATCTAACATATAAACGCAGGCACAAAATGTTATTTTTAACTGACACAGAGTACCTTTAGAGACCATTATCACTAGATTGCTGTACTGATGGAGAATTTTTAAATTCTTGGCTGCTACACGTAAATTCTGTTCAGTAATGCCCTTGAGATGTGACCATCATATTTAGCCATTTCTCTCTTCTGAGACGTCCTAATTCTGAAGTATGAATTAAATTCAAGACTGCCTTCCAAAAGTTTATATCCCCCAGGAAGAAATTTCCATTTAATATTCATTTTTTCCCCTACTGGATTCTCTTTTTTTTCTGTGCCGAGTTAATGGCTACCCCCATCCCCCATTCTGAGCAACTATTTTTTTTTTTAAGATTTTATTTATTTATTTGACAGAGATCACAAGTAGGCAGAGAGGCAGGCAGAGAGAAAGGAGGAAGCAGGCTCCCCGCCCACCAGAGAGCCCTATGCGGGGCTCGATCCCAGGACCCCGGGATCACGACCTGAGCCGAAGGCAGAGGCTTTAACCCACTGAGCCACCCAGGCGCCCCTGAGCAACTATTTTCACTCGGAAGATATTTTGTTGAATAAATGAACTTGATCTTAATTTCCTTTCCTCCCTTCCTTTCCTCCTTCTCTTCCTTCTTCCTTCCTTCCTCCCTCCCTCCCTTCCTTCAAAATGGGGAGAGAGGCAGGGAGGGGCAGAGGGAGGAGAGAGAGAATCTTAAGCAGATTCCCTGCTAAGCCTGGAGCTCCACTCTGGGCTCTGTCTCACAACGTGGAACTCTATCTCACCACCCTGAGATCATGACCAGAGCCAAAATCAAGAGTCCCATGATTAAGCAACTGTGCTGCCCAGGCACTTAGATCTTAATTTCAACATAACTCTTCAACCTATGTATTTGCTCCTGGATATTTTCAAATAAATCAATTAATTTTGTACATAATTTGATTGGCATTGGGCAATATCAAATTATACCTCAATTTAATTTCATGGAGTTAATACTCCATTAAACTGAAAAAAATTGATTGGCAACAGAGAAAGACAACTATCATATGATCTCCCTGATATGAGGAAGCTGAGAGGCAATGTGAGGGGTTTGGGGGTAGGAAAGGAATAAATGAAACAAGATGGGATCGGGAGGGAGACAAACCATAAGACTCTTACTCTCACAAAACAAACTGAGGGTTGCTGGGGGGAGGGGGGCAGGGAGAGGGTGGTGGGGTTATGGACATTGGGGAGGGTATGTGCTATGGTGAGTGCTGTGATGTGTGTAAACCTGGAGATTCACAGACCTGTACACCTGGGGCTAATAATACATTATATGTTAATAAAAAAATTGATTGGCAAAACAACTTTCAGATGGTAAGTTATTTTTGTCTTTCTTTTGGTATGTGGTGGATACTGTACATACAAATAACACTTAAAAAATAAGGCTCAGCACTGTAATTCAAAGAATTACTGTGGAGGACTTACCATACTGTGATAGGGATGAAGACATTTGTGTTAATTCTATAACTAGCAGAAAGAGTCAAGATATTTTGAGAACTTCCACATCCATATTTAACTGTGGGCCGTCCTTCCACGAGAAATAAATGAACAAAGTGTTGCCCATTATTCTTCTCACTACCTTTAAAAACAAACATTACATTAAATTAGTGATTAGATTTATATTTTATTCAATAATAATTATTCTTTCAACAAACACAATCTCTGTCCTCAAGGAGTAATGATTTGGTGGGATGGTAGGAGTGTTATTAAATTATTCAATTTAATAATACTATATTAGAATTATACATTATTTTCCACAGGAATTAACAGCACTGACTTGACATGAGATTAACCTTCTCACTCTGTTTCTTAATAGCAAGATGCTATTATTCTGAGCCTCAATTTCCTCATACATTATAATGGGATGAGGAGGGCAAGTAATTACTAAAACTACTGTGATAATTAAATAATAAATGAAAAGTGTCTGGCACCTGTTGAGTATTATATAACTTGGTTTATTATTGTTAATTACCTGTATTTTAAATTTAATGTGTCTTTCATAAAAAATTAAATGATAAAGAACTATATAAAGAAAAAAAGGAACACTCCCCTTCCTCCAGCTCATTCTTTTATTCCACCTTGAGGTATTCTTTTCCACCGTGTATCTGTACACATATGAATATTTATATAGCCCTAGTTTTATATTTTAAAACCAAACAATGTGCTAAGTAGCTTTATTTACCTTTCTCTTCATTTAATAATAAACTTTAGGCATCTGTCTTGTAAGCACATAGTTTTTAACATTTTTAATTGAGGTATAACACATAAAAATCACACAAATATTAAACATATAGCTCAAAAGAACATTATCTCAAAAGAACACTATCTGTATTGTCAAAAGTCTTATCATTCACTCTTTTCTTTCATCCTCCAAAAGTAATCACAATCCTGATGCTTAACAGGTAGGATTAGTTTTGCTCAATCTAAAATTTCATATTATTGGGATCATACTGTATATATTCTGTTGTGCCTATTTACTTTTGCTCAGTATTATGTTTGAGAGATAGTACCTATGCTAAAATTCATTCATTTTTATTGCTTTATAATATTTGATTGAACATATACAATCCAGTTATTCCTTCTTCCATAGATGAACATCCTCCTCCCATCCCAGTTTTTCGTTATTATGAATAAAGCTGCTGATGATAATCTTGTATGTGTCTTTTGTGCTGAACAGAGCATATGCATTTCTGTTGTGTATATAACGAAGAGCTGAATTGTTGAATAGGATTAATTTAATAACTACTTCCAGTTTCCCAAAATAACATTTTTTAAAAAAGATTTTATTTATTTATTTGACAGATAGAGATCACAAGTAGGCAGACAGGCAAGCACAGAGAGAGGGGGAGGCAGGCTCCCTGCCGAGCAGAGAGCCCGATGCGGGGCTCGATCCCAGGACCCCGGGATCATGACCTGGGCCGAAGGCAGAGGCTTTAACCCACTGAGCCACCCAGGTACCCCCCAAAATAACATTTTGATTTAATTCCTTACCAGCAGTAAGAGTTCCAGATGATCCGGTCTCACCACTCTTGGTATGGCTGCCTTGCAGATTTTAACTACTCTGTGTTTATTTTGTTGTAGCTTCAATTTTTATTTCCCTCATAATAGGGAAGTTGAGCATATTGTCATGTTTAGTGGCTATTTTGATCTTCTTTTGTGAAATCTCAGTTTGTATTCCTTACATTTCTATTTGGTTGTTTGCTTTCTCTTGACTGGTTAGAGTTATATCTATGTATATATTTAATATTTAGATCTATTTTCATATATATGTGTGTTTAGCATATAAGCTCTTTGTTAACCATGTTTACTGAAGATACTTACTCCAGTTCTGTGGACTGTCTTGCCAACTGCTTAAGTTTGAGTTTTGTTGAACATATGGTCTTAATTTTAGCATACGTCTTTTTATTGTTTCCTTCATGGTTGTAATTAGTGACTTTTATGTAACCTTTAGGATATCTTTGCATTCTTTAAAATCATAAAGTTATTTTCTTATATTATCTTTTGTATGCTTCACTTAAAATCTATTTAGTATCTAGAACTGATTTTTGTACATAATATGAAGCAGGAGCTTGTGGTAGGTTAGATAATAGTCACTAAAGATAGTCATGTCCTAAATTTTGGAACCTGTGAATGTTAATCTTATTTGGCAAAAGACACTTTGTAGGTGTGATTAAAGATTTTGAGGGGCACCTGGGTGGCTCAGTGGGTTAAAGCCGCTGCCTTCGGCTCAGGTCATGATCCCAGGGTCGTGGGATCGAGCCCCGCATCGGGCTCTCTGCTCTGCGGACAGCCTGCTTCCTCCTCTCTCTCTGCCTCTCTGCCTACTTGTGATTTCTGTCTATCAAATAAATAAATAAAATCTTTAAAAAAAAAAGATTTTGAGGTGAGATTACCCTGGATTATCTGGTTGGGTCAAGAATTAGTCAGGGGTCAATTTTCATTTTTCCTCTTTTAGTTTCCAACTGATCCAAAATCATCAAAGCAAATAATTCTTGTTATATATTTACTGAATTCTCAGATATTTGTGAAATATATATTTTTAATATTTTTGAGTATCTATTATCTACTTTTTTCTTTTGTTTATGCTTGTGAATATATGTGTTTTAGACAAATTTTGTTTTAATAAAAAAAAAACTTTAAAAGTATACTAAACCAAGCTGAAATTACAACCCTTGAAAATGGTCATCATTAGGAACTTCTGGGTGGCTCAGTCAGTTAAGCCACTGACTCTTGATTTAGGTTTTGGGTCATGATCTCAGGGTCGTGAGACTGAGCCCTGCATGGGGCTCCACAGTAGGCATGGAGCCTGCTTAAGATTCTCTCTCCCTCTCCCTTGGTATCCCTGTCCTCCATTGGCCCACTTTCTTAAAAAAAGACAAAAAAATTGGCCAGCATTAGTATTTGGTGAATACCACTATAGATATAAAGGTTGACAAATGGACAGATATATAGAGAGGGAATTTTTTATTAGAGCAAAATCATATTGTTCATGTATTTTACTCTAAAAACTCTTTAATAAATTTAAAATCTATTGAGGAACCCCAAAGAGCTTTTGTTAACATGGTTTGCAATTTTCTTTCTTTCTTTATTTAGGAAGCAAGCAAGAGGGAGAGAGAGAATCTTAAGGAGGCTTCATGCCCAGTGCATAGGCTTATGCAGGGCTCCATCTCACAACTGTGAAATCATGACATGAACTGAAATCAAGAGTCAGATGGCACTTAACCAACTGAGCCACCCAGGGGCTCTGGTTTGTCTCTTTTAATATTGGATTAGAATTTAAAACTGAAAAATAATATTTAAAACAGAAATTGTTCAATTATTTATTGGTTAGCTTATTTGAAAATAACAATAATAAAATTCCTTACATATTAACCTGCATAACATATTTTGTGAAAAGTAATTATATTTTCTAAAACAAAAATAAAATAGCGAGAGGAGGATTATTCTATACTTTTACAATAATCTTCAACGTTAAGCTTAATAAAAGTTGTTAGATTCTTGTATCTTCTTCTATATTCAATCTATTGTGAACTGTTGCTTTGGCTGAAGCACATGAACTCCGGTGTCACAGAGAATGTGACTAGAAGAGGGGGATGATTTTTACATATACAAAGATTGGACAAGTGGTAGTTTCTTAAAGTATAACTGAAATATGGAATTTGAACTATAGTATTAGTCTTTACATCCTCTGTTACTTTAAAATTCCATTGGTCTTTCTTATATTTTAAATTAATATTTTACCCTTGCATGATTTTGTAACATCTTCATTGGTTATTTGAAAAAAGCAGATTCACTGGGTTATGGAGAGCTTTCAAAAAATATATATATATGAAATTAAAAAAATTGCATGACTTACTATTACAACTGGACTCATCAGAAAGTATGGTGAAGCTCTGAAGTTCATTATAAGGAATCTAAGTTTTCCCATATTCTAATTTTTACTAGAAATCTTGACTTTTATCATTGGGAATGATTGGGAATCAAAGACTGTCAGCTGCTTTCCTCAAAATGACAGGCTTACTTTGTTAGTTTTTGAGAAAATGGCTGCAAAATACTCAAGTCTGAATAACTACAGATTATCTTTTAGTCATTTTTCAAGTCATGTTTTCATAATGGCTACTTCAACTAGCAACTTAAAAAAATTGCACAAGCACTTTTCCTCAAGGCAGCTATTCTATATTGACATGCAGCCGTCTTGCTTTATGTATATTTTCCCTTTTATGCACAGCACTTTACAAAGTTACATAGACAAGGATTGAGAATTTTAAAAATTAATGCATTTACCACAGAATTAGGACATTTTATGTGTGCATTCATTTTAACTTTGAGCGCATAGTGGAGTAGAATAAAAAGACAGACTATAATTTGGGGCTACTGCCATGACACTAGGTGCCAGAAATTTTATCTCCTGTGACTTTTGTACTTGGAGTGCAAATGTCAATCAACAGTTTTGAAAAAGGCACATGTCTTAGTTTTATTAAAGAAATAACTTTGATGGAGAGGAGAAGTGAGTTGGGGGAAATTGGAAGGGGAGACAAACCATGAGAGACTATGGACTCTGAGAAACAGACTGAGGGTTTTGGAGGGAAGGGAGGTGGGAGGTTGGGTGAGCCTGGTGGTGGGTATTAAGGAGGGCACGTATTGCATAGATCACTGGGTGTTGTGCATAAACAATGAATTTGGGAACACTGAAGAAAAATAAAATTAAAAAAAGGCTAAAAATTTTTTTGAAAAAAATGTTGATGTTATGGACACCTGAAAGGGTCTTGGAGATGCTCAGGCATCTAAATAAACTTGAAATATTCCATAGTAGAGCTCACATCAATTTGAAAGGGAAAAAAAAAAAAAAAAGAAAAACCAGAGTGAAACTGTAGGTATCTCTGAACCACAGGTAATGTTTCTTTAACATCTCAGTAAAAATGTCAGGAAACCTAAGTTACTTCTTCCCCCATATCTTAGGCTCTACAAGAATAGAACATAAGCAACACTTAGGTTTCGAAGAATGGTTCAAAGAAAGGTATTAGGAGAAATTGTGAAAGAATCTGAAATAGGAAAAAAAAAATCTAGCTTACCCATTGAGGTTCTCTTCACCTTTCTTTATCTTAGAGCTATTTTGCAACTCTGTAAGTTGGTGAAAACTAATAAGAGTTCAAATTATTCTTATCTATAGCAATGCAAACTAACTGTGTCTGGTGAGATGCGATTGATTATTACGCTGCAGGTAGACTTGCTTCCCATCTATTTGGAAATTTGCTTCAAAATTCCTTAATCTTATATACATATGTCTCTCTTCTTTGACTTCTCCTTTGAATTGGTTGTAGTATCTTACCAATTCCCTCATTAATTAATAGGTTAAATAAAATTTTGGCATGTGTTCATTTATATATCTTTTTGAAAATTATCCTTTAACTAAGGGAAATATGAAAATTTAATTTTTGAAATCACAAGGCATATTAGGAGAAATGAGTTATTATATTATAGCAAATAAAGCCAGAATCAACTCCAAGGAGAAAAAACTACATAGAACACAATGTAAAGGGGGTTCCCTGGTGTTAAGCAACACAGCAGTTTTGGACTGGACAGAGCTGTTCCACATTTAGGGATGACAAGTTTGGGAAGGAAGTCAGGAAACGATTCAAAATACAACTGAAAACCAGAAAGGAGATCAAAATCTTAGATCAAAATCTAAGAAATAATAGATATCCTATGAGTTTTTTATGCTCTAGAACTTATTAAGAATATAAATTCAGTAAAAGAAACACAAAGTGAAATGTAATACAAAATAGATTAAATTAATATTGCAGAAGAAAACAAATTGTGCAAAACAACTGCATTAAAGATTTAATAACAAAGTACAAGTATCAAAGAGCATAATGAAGTTGGTTAAAAATCACTCTTTTAAGATCCACCTAAATGTCCCTTTCTAGGGCCCATTCAACCCATCTAGGTTTTTATCACACTTCTGAGGGCTTCAGCTATACAATATGCCAAATTAGTCCAGTGCCTAGCAGAGGGCAATGTAACTTTACATCTTCTGCCTCTCCTGAAATCCATTAGCAGCTTCTGGGTTTCTATTACTTAGTGTTTTCCCTTATTTTTCCTATGATTTCCTATTCAATTTCTTCAGCTGCTTTTCTCTGAATTCGCGAATATAATTAAGAATTTAGTAGTATCTTTGACTCCTCTTTTCACTAAGGGGAGGAGGCTGGGGCAATGAGAGCACATTTAGAAACACCACACTCTGTACTAGCATCTTGTGTTTTCTTTCTTCGGATATATAAAAAGGTTTATCACAAAATGACATAAGACTGTTTTTTCTTGAATTGCTGGCTTGTTCTCCACCCCCACCATTCTGGAAGAGGGGAGAGTGGTACATTTTGTTATGCACTAAGGGATAGTCTAGTATTCGGTTCCCTTCCCCATTTTTACTCAGAATTTTCTACTACTTAATATTTCTAAAATATATTATCATTTTAAGCTCATATTTTTGAGATTAGACTTAAAAATATAATACACAGAGTAGAGTAGAAGAGAGCTGAACATTTAGGTCAAGCTGTTGTGCCATATGTACAAGATCTGTTTCTTAAAACTTCAAAAGCTGCATTTCAAAGATTGATTATACACACTAAACAAGATATATGTAGTATAATACACGAATGAGTTATTTTTAAAGGAAGCTCAGCCACTAAAATCAAGGACAGGAATGAACAGTCTTCTCCAAGTACACCAACATCCCATTATGAACCAGAGCTACCCTGTGATACAGTAAACAACAAGGCAGCTTTAATAAGGAAAATGGGAAAGAAAATAAAAATAAACAATTAAGCTTAGTTTGCTATATATTAACAGTTTTCTATAGTTTGCTATATATTAACAGTTTTAAACTTATCATTTGGATTTATTTTATTAATAAGCAATTTCTTATTTTATATCACAATACTTTTAAAATAATTCAGAGGATTTAGTTGGTAACATGTGAAGATAGCTGGGGGACGGCAGGGGAGGGCAATGGAAGACCTGGGTTACTGATGTATTTGTATGATTCAATAGCAAATTATCCACTTCAGGGAATAAAGGACACATTATTTGGTAGACTGACTTTTTCACTTTTGAATCAACTGACTGTGTATCATAAACCTATATTCTGTGCTTAGAGAAAAGCTATGAATAAACACTCTGGAGGAACTGTTTGGTTCTCACAAATAGTACTGTTCTACTTTCCTATACAGGGAAAACCCCACTTCTCTATTGTGGTTTTCTCTCCTGTGAGTCTCCTTCACTCCACACAAACATTTCACTTCTGGTTGCCAAATGTGTGGAGGTTTTCCCCATACCATGAAATGCTCTCTGACACTAGCTGGGTGTCCTACAATTTAATTCAGCTTGGACACTAACTACTTGGAGTGTCAGACCATACAGGTTAAGTTCCTCTATCCCAGGGATGCCTGGGTAGCTCAGATGTTTGGGCATCTGCTTTCAGCTCAAGTCATGATCCCAGGATCCTAGGATCGAGTCCCATATTGGGCTCCCTGCTCAGCTGGGAACCTGCCTCTCCCTCTGCCTGGTGCTCCCCCTGCTTATGCTCTCTCTGTCAGATAAGTAAATAAAAATCTTAAAAAAAAAAAAAAAAGAACAAAAGAAAAAGATCCTCTATCCCATAAGACTGTTGGCTCTCTCCCCCACAACACATACTTCAGGCGCCAGCAGTGCTTCTGGCCAACTGGCTACAGATCAGAGGTTCCAAGGAACCCCTCCTTGGGTTTGATTAATTTGCTAGAGTTATTCACAGAACTCAGGGAAGCCCATTTACTAGTTTATTAAAGGATATGATAAAGAATACAGATGAATAGTCAGATGAAGAGAAACACAGGGTAAAGTCTGGGAGGTTCCAAGAGTAGAAGTTTCTGTCCCTGTGGAGTTGGGGTACATAACCTTCTTGGTGAAGATGTGTTGACCCACCTGGGAGCTCTCTGAGCCCTGTGCTACTGGGGTTTTGTGGAAGCTTCCTTGTGTAAGCATGATCAATTATTAACTTCATTTCCAGCCCCTTTCCCCTCTCTGGAGGATGGGAGGCTTGGACTGAAAATTCCAAGCAGCTAGTCATAGCTTGGTCTTTCTGGTGACCAGCCCACACCAAGAAGTCATCCAAGAGCCTGCCTACAGACCCCTTATTAGAACAGAATGTGATCCTACTACCTTTATCACTTATGAATTTACTAGGGTCTTAGGAGCCCTATGTAAAAGGACAGGATCAACGACAAATATTAGAACAAGAAATGCTCCTAGTGTTCTTATCACTTAAGAAATTAAAAGGGTTTTAAGAGCTTTGTGCCAGTAACTAGGGGCAGACACCAATACATATATATGCTATTATCTGACAAGTACTAAAGACATATTTTCAAACACAATTATAATAAAAAATGGAAAATTAGTGGTAATTAGTAAAAGCAAATATAACATTTCCAAAATAGAACTACTAAGGAAAATTATAAGCCATGGCTACTATTAGATGTATATTTTTATATTAAACTTTATGGGCTGAGTAACCCATATGCCACATTAAATTTAGTTCAGCATTGCTCACTGAACCAAAGACATCAAGCAAATGTGAATCTCTCTCTGTGATATATCACAAATGTGAAAAGCAGTGTCTTTTCCCCCATAATATTGAATCTGTGCTGCCTTCGAATAGGACTTGAAAGCTGCGGAAGCCATCGAAAGAAAGTCATTCTGTTGTGTTGCTGAAAAGATGTTTGATGATCCATTAGCAGAGAAGTGTGAGTGAACCTACCCTTTTGAAAAAGTTCTTTATACTTCTAGGTGGTGTAATAATTTTTTCAATGAATCACTTATGTCTTGAGTTTTCCTGAATATTTATCCAGAAAATATTTTGAAACTGTACAAAGTCTATTATTCCCAAATTTTATTTGTACTAATGAAATCACTGATTATATCTCCTGATTTAAGATTTTATATAGAAAATGCTGCTTACAATAATAAACAGTAATAATTACTTAAAAATTAGTGAACTCTAGTTTCTAGGTATTATGGCATTTTAGAGAGATAACCCTAATAATTTTGAATGCAAAATTTGTAAATTATATATAGCCTTTATTTATATATGTTATAAATATATATGCATATATTTAGTCTTATAAGAAAAGAATAATAATGAAATAATCCAGAAAGAGAGGGAAAGAATGATATCCTACTCAAGCTTTTATAATTTTGGTTTGCTTGGTTATTACATTGGGTTGTAGATCTAAAAATCTGTAAGCATACATACTTTATCACTTCATTGAAGATAGAGTAATTATGGTACCACTTCCGTTAAAAATGGGTATTTTTCTCTGTTTGAACTACTGTAATGAATGTTCCCAAACATCAATGAGAGTTTGATTTGAGGCCATGTATAAATAAACATTCAGGAGAGATTCAGGGGTCATCAGTTTGAATTACAAGAAAATTCAACATCATTCCTTCTAGGATCAATAATGATGAATATAGATAATATGTTTATTAAATTAGATATACAGATATTAAAATTTGGAAATTTCCATAAAGTGACATGGATTTCTACCATTTCTCATAGAAGAATCCCTAAACACCACAACTTTATATGGTACTTTGTATTTTTCTTTTTTTTAAAGAGTTGTTTATTTATTTGAAAGAGAGAGAGAAAGTGGGAGGGAGTGGGAGAGAACATCTTAAGCAGACTCTATGCCAAAGTGGGGCTCGATCTCACCACCCTGAGATCATGACCTGAACCAAAACCAAGAGTCAGATGCTTAACCAACTGCACCACCTAGGAGCTATTTTGTATTTTTCAAAAACACCTTTATATACTTTTTTCAAACCTTGTGAACTTGATACTGCATCTGTATTATTTGTCACCAAACTAAATACAGAACAGTTAATTGATTTATCCTGTGTTGCACAGTTGACTCACAGCTAACTTGGGCTTGAGTCTACCTTTGGTTACTTACTGACACTTCAATCAGGACTGCCTATGGCAGCAGTCAGATGATCTCATCATCCCTCATGCCACCTTCAAGGCATATAATAAAAACTATTCTCTAAGCTTGCATGGAGTTCTCTATTGAGCACATGTTTTTGCTGCAGCTTGAAAAATCCATTTTCCTCGCTCTCCTTACAGGTCTGCATTTGTACACCCTAGAAACAAACCCAGTAGCAATCTCAGTGGCAGTGGCTCAGGGTTGGAAGACATCTTAGAGCAACAGTGGCAACATGGGCAGTAACATGTAGTTAGTAGTTATATCCTGGAGAATGTGGTTGGGGTGACCTTGTTGGTCAGTGAAAGCATGGCAGGTGGAGAAGTTCCAGGAGAACTGATACATTGGGGCAGCTGCCTGGCACATGTAATAAATTATTAACATGTTTATTACATACTGCTGCAGAACAGCTTCTGGGCCAGTTTCTAAAATTTACTGAGAGCCTATTTTAGTTTTGCCTAGGCTGATAATTGTGCTTAACCAGAAAAGAAAATACTACTCATAACACAACATTCTTAGAGGAAATGAATCCTCTTCATTTGGATGTGGTAAATGTGGTAACTCTCTCCACCCTTACAACAAATTTTTCATATCTTTGGTATTATTAAAAATAATATTATTCCATTTTACAGATATGGAAACACAGAGATATTAAGGTAACTTGCCCAGATGGCAGAGCCACAGAGCTGAGCACCATTATCATTTTTGTTATAACTATATTTTACTGTTCCTGAGATGGGCATGGCAGCAATTTCAACCCTTGAATGGGCTCATTTGTTTGTTTTTGCTTCTACCTCTGTCCAAGTTTGCTGGTCCATTTCCTGATGTAACTACATCAGAAACAGAGTATATCTCTGGTTTCTTCATAAATTTCAATTGCAGAAAGAGTTTAATTTCTCTTAGTACAACTGTTTTCTTTCAAGAGAAGTTTAATAAGTCATATCATTCTATGTCAAGGGTTGGCAAACTATGGCCCATGGACCAAATTCTGCCATTGTTTGGTTTTCTGAGTAAAGGTTTTTGTTTTGTATTGTTTTGGTTTGCAACACAGCTACATTCATTCACAACCACATTATGTCTATAGCTGCTTTTGTGCTACACTGGCAGAGTTGGACAGTTGTGACAGAGCCTGTGTGGCCTGTAAAAATATTTACTCCCTAGCCATTACAGAAAAAAACTGCCAACCTTTGTTCTGTCCCTGGTTGTTAAAGTAAATCCAGAGTTAAATTATCTTTGATTTAAGCTACGTTTTGAGTAAACACTTGAAATCGACACCCTTTTGTTTTTGCTTACTCACAGAATAATTTCCTAAAATAAGGGATCAATACCTATTAATTTTTCATCATGACCATCCAAGTTGGGTAACTCACCAACAGAACCTTACAAACAATTCCAGAAAAGCTTACTCTAGGCAAGGCATTGGTGAAAGTACTCAGGAGGTGGGTGAAAAAGAGATGTAAAACACAATTTCAGATTAGGAGGTGTTCCTTAGTTAGTGAAGAATCATAGGCATAGATTTCTAGTCTAATGCATTTACTCAGCCCCAGTTCTTAATTTATACTCATTATGAGACCTACCACAGTCAGCTTTCTACAGAATTATGTACACATTATTTCTCCTCTAAATGGTGACAAGAGGTATAGATAATTTCTTATTCATCTTTGTATACAGTTCACAGTGCCTAGCAGAGTGTGATGCACTTTCTAGGCACTCAGTTAAAATTTATTGAATTTGACCTCCCTGTCATTAAAAAAAAAAAGATACAATGAAAAGCAATCTCTGTGTATCTTATAAAGGTAATGTATGAATTTATCTATCCATGCTTTCAACTCCACTCCCTCCCATATCCATCTGGAGCAAGCTCCACTGGGAGCTATTAAGGAGGGACAAATATATTTTATGGTGCACGTTGTAAAATTGATGAAAACTGAGCACACTTTTTTTCTCAAAGAAAATAAGATGTTTTTTAATACACTGTAAGGAAATACTGTGGGATTTCATTGGCTTTGGCATAGTAAGTATCTAACGAGGATATGGTGTATTCTACTGGGAATCATTTAATAGAGAAAGGCGGATGTTATGATTCTTTAGATTTCATTTGTTTTCTTCAGCAATATCAGAAATCTCTTCTTTTGGCCTTCCCTCAATGCACAAAAAAGGAGGCCTTAGTGTCCTACTTGTCCTTTCAATTTCTAACTTGGAATAAATACCTAAGACTAGTCCTTTTTTTACTTTCTTTCTTAAACACAAATATTAAGTAATATGAAGATTGCTTCTGAATCTTGTTCTCTCCCTGGAGTTGCTCATGTAATTTGCCTCCTGCAACTTGGTCAGATGTCTGCTCCTAATTCTCAAAGATCACATACTTCCAAAGGGCATGCTTATTTCTTTTCAAAGAAGCAGTACAGAATGGATTCAACTGCATGGTAATATATCCCATGACGAAACCTCCCAATTGATAGCGCTTGCCGAATAGAGCTCATTTTCTGAAAGTGCACCTAAAGAGTTTTGTGTGGTCTCATCCCTTCTCCCGTGACCTATTAGTAGCTCGTTTGACGGGGTTCCAGAATTCTGAATTGATTCAGTGGCAGAATCACAAAGCTTTCTTTTCATCTTGACTGCTGTTCTCAGAGCTGTCTCTCCCCCACAGGGAGTTCTTTTTTAAACTATCCTTTCTAAGGATTTATACTGTAACCCCATAAGGATTCCAGTTTTATCTTCCTTTTGTTCCTTTTCAACATCAATTAGTTGGTGAGGCAAACTGAGAAAAGATAAATCTACAGTTCTGAACTAGAAATATAATTCAAAGCTGACATTGGCTTATCAACCTGATATTTCTCTATCCTTTTCCCTTTAAAACTGGATGATATAAAACACAAGTGTTCAATAAATGTTTGTTGAATGGAATTGAATTTTTACTGAAATGTCTGGGAATGAAATGACAAAACTGAAAAACAAACAAACAAAAAAACCAGACAAAAATCAACCCCTAGTCTCTAAAATGAAACATCTGTTTTAATTTCCTCACTATTCTTAATTGCTCCTACATGTAATATACTGATTTCAAAGGAAAGAAAATTAGCCCTTAAGTCAAGTTGAGGGACACCTTTTAAACTATGGGTGTTTAAATGAATCACAAAAATCTTCGTGTTCATCTGTTGTGAGGCTTTTATGAGGTTGATAAATTCGAAGAGGACTGAAAGCAAGACCCCATGAAACATTCTGCTGAGGTATTCCCAACAGTGTAAGATTAAATTACCACTTTACAAGTGAACGAAAATAATGCTTTACAGACAAAAACATTTTCTACATTCACAGGCTATGAAACTCCCTTGAGTGAATAGTTTCTATGTATCCAATGCTGGGACAACAATTATCTAAGACAAAGATAGAAACTGATAATCATTACCATGGTATTGTTTCTTTTACTAATAACTTCTAGTTTGATTTATTTTGGTAGGTCATTGGATGCAAAAGGCAAAAGTAACCCTATGGAACTAACATAAGCTTGGGTTTATTGGTTTAAATTAAAGTACCAACTTGGACAGGGCATACATATGCTTGGCATATATTTTTACGGCGTTCAAAAAGAGCACATTGAGTGGAAGTACAGATATGAGCCAGGAGCACGAGCCAGAGGATGAGAATTCCCAGAGGTTGGCTGCTTTTTTGGCGATGAGCTGTTTTTAGTTGATAAAAACATACTTTCTACAAGGAAACACCTTCCTATTCTTATATAACTTAAAAAACTGCAAAGCAAGAAAAATCACTTTGCTTTGTGACTTTAAATTATTATGTCTGTACCTTTTGTTCTGTGTTTGTTTTGTTTCCTTTCCCCTGCAATGTACAATTACCTCCAAATTTCATGGTTGTCCAACACAACTTAGGTTTTGTATATAAAATTTTTTTTTCCTTTTCTTCTTTTCTCTCTCTCTTTAAATATAAATAAATCAGACACTCTAAAGCCATTATTTAAACCTGGGTGTTTACACTACTGGGAAATAAATAAAAGTAGAACTACACTCCTGGTCTAGTTCTGACATTAGTTTCTTTCTAAAATATAATATCAATTTTCAGTTCCAATGTTCAAAACTTCTAATTGCACTTAGTTTTCCAAAAATGTTTCTTTAAAGCATTTTACTTATAGCCAAATAATATAAAGGTTTAAATTTTTTTTTTTACAAGGTACAGAATGATGAATCAGTTTTGCAAAATATTTCAAAGTAGAGGAGAAAAACTTTTCAAAATAATGAGTTGCTCTAGAGTGTATAATCTATTCAGGTACTGAAGACATTATATATCCAATATAGGGAATTGTTAAAACTAGGGTACATTCATTTCAAGAGAAATAAAACAATTGTCAGATTTGGAATACAGCATTTAATCTACTTTAGTGATGTTTAGCTATAAAAGGAGAGAAGTCTGCAAATTCTGATTATAGGAATCCTTGTGAGGACATTGCATAATGTAGAGAACCTTGGATGAAGAGGCATTTCCTTAAATACTGTTAATACTACTCTTTTTCAAGCCAGCTAGGGTAACGCTAAAAGAGTGTTAGGATTATTCCCAATTACCAGATGAATCCCAGCTTTGGAAAACCTTCTTCCAAGTTACCAAGTATTGAATTCAATTCATATTTAGTGATTTATACTACAAAAGTATGCTCTCAAACATTTGCAGCATTTATGTTTTACTGCTATAACCATATGCCATCAAACTCATATGCTTGCTCTATTCTTCGTTGCTGGTTCAGAGCCTGTTTGTAAGTCACGTTCCATTGAATGACTCATAAATTAAAGAAACTTCTAAAGAAAACTAGAAAGAACTACTTCTTTTTGGTAATGCTTCATGTACAAGCTAGAAAAATTTTCCCACAATATTTAAATGAATAATTAATTGCTTCAATAGGTTAACATTTCAGAAAGAAACCTGACATATAGGAAGTCAAACATTTAATACTTACTGTAGAGAATAGTTCCATTCAAAGTGCTTGTTTTTACAGTCAAGTAGATGGTAACAGTTCTGTTATGTTCCTTCTCTGGCACAAATTTCAACTCATCCAGGGTTGTAAAAAAAGGCAGTTCTATATAGGAATTCCCGTTGAAAGATGGAAATAATAAACCTGCATCTAAAAAAACCCCCTGCATGTTAGTGTGTTCTGATAGCATCCTATTGCTAATCAAGTAGGTAAGGACATGGCATTTATAGTTAGCATTCATTTAAGACAGCACTGATATTATAAACATTAGTCCCAGTATTAAGAAATTTAGATATGTAAATACATTAAATTTGAAAAGTCATTGTCTCAAATAATCAACCCCCAGTCCAGAGGAAAGGACTCAAAGCAAGGATTTTAATTTGTCGTTCATGGATGGACAACAAAAAAAAATCTGTGTCCCTGCATATATGAAATAATAATTTTCATCAGATTCTTAAAATATTCTGATATGAATGGCTATACATCAAATTGTATGTTTAAAATCATTAATTTTATTTGATATAATTTATACCTCAATAAAAAGTAAAAAAAATCTGTGACACAAAAAGATTAGAAAATTGTCACACAGCTAGGTTTTCTTAATATTTAATATTTACTGCTCTCTAATAATATTTAGATAAAGTATTTTATAAGTGGTAGTACTATAATATGTAAATTTTTTAGAATTATTAATCTTTTAAATGATTAATCTCAAAATATTGAGGTATATAAAACTTGAAAAGTTTATTTTATTGTCATATACTCATATTTAGATCTATAGACTTGGTACACTGACAAGTTAACATGGAATGTGGAAATGCATTAATTTTCTGTCGCTTTCACAACAGGGGAAATATCCTCTGGCTCTCCATGAAAACTTGGCAGTTCCTATAAGTCCTACCTTTTTTCTGAGTTACCATTATAATGATTCAGCAACTAATAACTTGTCTGATAAATTTAACAACACTTAAATCTTCTTTCAGAGATAAGACTTGGCCTCCTCCACCAGCCAAGACCTATAAGGCATCTGACACTTCTATCTGCCTTGAGGGACAGGAGGAAGCTGATTTCTGTTTTTTCTTGTCTAACCATCTCCCATTCATGTTAGCTGCTTTTTCTGACCCTTTTGGCTTTGAATGTGGAGGAGGCGAGGTGAGTGGAAAGGAGAGAGAAGTACACAGTAAAGGAGAGCTGTAAGAACTGGCGATTGAAGCTGTTACAAGAGGCTCTCGCTCTCTAGGAATAGCAGATGTTTAAAACTTTTTCTCTTGTGCTATAAATGTCAGATAAAATACAACACATTCAGTGTAATTTCAATTTCAGATCAACAATAATTTTTTATTGTAAGTATATACCACGCATTTTATGAAATATACTAGAACAATTATTTATTTGAAATTCAAATGTAACTGAGTGTCTTATATTTTTAGTTCTCAAATCTGGCAACCCTCTGACTCACAAGCATTTGTGTATTCTTTAGAAATCCCTTGCCAATTACAATTCCTAGGATTTGTGCAATGGCCTGCCTTTGGCTTGTCACTTCTAACTTGGTCCCATATTGATTTTTCACTGTAGCAGAGACTCCTGCTGTTGACAACCACTTGCCTGAGTCAAAGTAAAAGCTGCATTGGACAAAGTTAACCAGACAAAGACTTTATCGAGGGCTACTGCAATAAAGGAGAAAGGCCAGAATTCAGTCTTTGCTTAACAAAACAAAGAGTGTAATGAAAAGTGAAAAGAAGAATCATAGCATTTTTAAGAGCTGAGGTGGGGGACCACAAACTACCTGTGTTTGCTAATTGGCCTTACCCCATAAAAAACATAAGGTTTTTCATATCTTCATCACAGAAGGTAGTTTACAACTTGGAGCAAAGGCACCCTTGAAGTTTGGTACCTACCTTCCCACAAAACTGGGAGATAAGGCCACTATCTTTTTGATCCTAACATGGCGAAGAGATGGTTCTAGGTCTGAAAGAAAGATATTCTTGGGTTGTAAAGCTAAGATTTACATCTCAGAGGAGGCATAGAAAGAATTTACAAGTGTAAGTTTTCTAAAGTAAATGCTCTAAGAAAAGTGAGGTCTGGGGCCTAAAGTCAGGAAGAACCTGTCAAAATTTAGTCAAACTGAGCGAATGTTAAGACTGCCTTGGTCACCTGACTAGAAAAACCACTTGGGTAGAACATAAAAATGACCCTAGACCAAATTTCTTTCCTAAAGGGGTCTACCTCTAGTCCCTGGAAAACATCCCTGTATTTCCTGCCCTACTTTCTGTGAGGATATAGTTTGTTTTTAGCCTTCTCTCTCTTCCTCTGCCTCTGCCTACAAACACACACACACACATACACACACAGAGGCTACTTTGGTTTTGCTTTTGCTTTGCTTGTGTGTGTGTGTGTGTGTGTGTGTGTGTGTGTATATATATGAGAAAAAAATATATATGCCAATCAAGTTTTTAATATATATTATAGGGAGAAAAACCATATTCCAATCAAGTTAAAATGCAATGTAGCTAGCTCTATACTGGAGAAGTTTGAATGAGAAATGTGGATGCAGCTGGTGTAGAGAAAAATGACTAAGATCACAAAGAGATGCATTTTAAATTAATAGAATCTGTAGCATATAACTTGGCAACTGCTTGGATAGTGCATGCCTGTTGGTTATACCATAATATGGTTTTAGACACTATTTCTTTATATTACTTTTACCTGTCCTACTGGAAGTCACTAATGTGTTCTGTTCATTAATTCAACAAATATTTATTGAGTAAATACTACATGCCTGGTACTAGTCAAGGAATACAGTACTGAGCAAAATAAAGACCTCATCCTCATAAAGCTTAGATTCTAGCTTCATGCAAGGAAACCTCAAGCTAGAAGTTGGTAGAGTTTATTCTTCTGATGCGGTAAATTTTGGGGGGGGGTGTCCCTTGACCATCTTTTCTGACATTTCTGTCACCAAGGAGCACTGAGCCTCATGTGAAATGTTAAGACTAGATAAAAGGGAGGGTCTGAGAAAACCTACCTCATCTACCCTTTTATACTATTCATTCTCTGATGGAAAGCTCTGTGTTTGAGTCATCTTTGTATCACTCTATGGCCTGACTAGTTTTGCACAGTATAGATAAATACATTCTTAGACAAATACAGATAAAATGATCACTTGTGGCAGTTTAGAAAAAAAAGAAACAGAAAAAAAATTCTCATTATTAAAATGGGATAAGAAAGACTACAGAGATGGGGCTTCAGGCTTTTTTTTTTTTTTCCTTTCTTTTTTGGTGGTTTGATAAATCCACAAAAAAAAATTCTGGAAGAAAACAGACTTTATATAAAGGTTCACATATGAATTGAATTATTTGGATCCATAATCAGGTTTTCTTATTCTGAGAAGTAGTGAACTCACCACCACCAACAAAAAATATAATTCAATTTGCTTAAAAAAAATGACTTCCATATTACTTTGCAGGAGCATATTTATTGTTTAATTCAGGCACACCTGCCTATTTCCCAGCTCACACACTTGAATCCTTTTTCAGAGCTGACAGGTTTTACTAAAGTTATGACAGGAAACAAAAATTACAAACAATAAACATTTGCTATCGAATTGCTTTCTAACTGCATTTAATTTTCATTATTATCATGTTTAGTGGCCATGTTTGAAAACAGAACTGCCCTGAATGGGGAAAACAAGACTAATTGGGGTTAGGTAGAGTGTTTTTGTGTTGTTTCCAAAGCCTCTTCAAGCAATCCTATTTGAACATACTCCAAGTTTATTTTTCTTCCAATTACAAATGAAAAAAAACAGGGTCTTTATACAGAAATATGTATGAAACATCTTACAAAATATGGCAGACAGTGGTTAACATAGACCTCTGCAATGTTTAGCTGTCTGAAAAGATCATATAGGGTAATCTATGTAATTATATTAACTTTTATATGGTTAACAAAATTTAAAATCAGTTCTGACTCATGGGAAAACCAATAAATTAACTGAGAAGGAGGACCTCTTAAATCCCTAAGTTATATTTAAAAAATAAAACTCAAACTGTCAAAGGGAGGTATAAGAACCTAGAGTCCTGAACATCTCAGTTAAAAATGTGGATGAACTTAATATTTTTTATTAAAATTTTTTTGGTAAAAATATGTTTTTTACCAAATATATTTCTGTAGTATGAATCAGGACCTCAGTCAATTAATAACAACACATTTTTTCTCCTGGAGTTTTTATGAATTTCAGAATTTTCTGAAATGTCTGAAATTTTCTCCTGAAATTTTATTCAGGAGAGCACCATGGAGTTCTTTATGATAAAGAAAACACAGAAGAGATTAATATCTTTAACCTGAACACAATACAGCATCTGAGCAGCATCAATGTTATTCACTCTGAACAGAATGGAACACCTTTGTCTACAATATGAGTTTTAATCCCTTTAGCCTTGTATAAAAGTCTTCTATGATCTAACACCTGAAACTGACATACTAACATTCAAGTAAAGCTACAAATGCAATGAGTCACAAATAATCCATATACAACTTTACTGTAGTTCCTGGTACTAAAAGAAACATAACATTGCTTGCTATTCTTCCTTTATAATAGAAATAGACTGTTCTACTCAACAGAAATTAAAAAATACTATTTGAATGTTTTTGTTGAATCTTTTATTATGTTCCCGAGAAAGAATATCATATAAATCCTGTCACTAAGTTTATAAAGTGAAGATAAGACTGATGCAATGCAATTTTAATAAATATTGTGTTTTAATTTAGAAATAATTACTTATTTTATTATTCTAATTTTATTAAATTCTGTGATTAGAAGGAATACCACAAGTTAATAAGTCCATATTTCTCTCTTCCTAAAGGATTAATTACTAAAAAAATAATAGGGGAGAGAAGGTACAGTGGCAGACGAGTAGGGGACCCTAATATTGTCTGGTCCCTGGAATACAGCTAGAGTTATCAAATCATATTGAACACCTACAAAATAAATTAGAGATTTGTGAAAAGAAATGCTTCAATTCTACAGATAGAAGGGTGACTACTTTTTGGAAGGTAGGAGGTGTGGAGATTTAATCTTGGGGCAGTATATCAGAGGATATGGTGGAGGGAAGGGAGCCTGCTTAAGGAGGCTACTGCAAAGTATTATAAGGTGGAGTGTAAAATCAGAACTTTTAGATACCTTTTACAGTGGGGTATGTCCCTGGCTTAAAGGTGCTTGGATGGCAAAGCAGGGCAGAATCCCAGATGGGATAGTGCGGTCTCAGGATCTTCAGGGTCACAAGAAGAAGAGGGGTGCCTGAGTGTGGCAGAGTTCCCAGGCACAGGAATGTGGGGAAGTCCTCTGAAAACAGCAAGTCCAGGTGTAGGTTTTCTTCTCTCTGTTGCCATAAACTGTGAACTGCTGCATGGTCAGGTGACCACTTTCCTGGAAGGGGCCCAGTAAAAGGCAGAAGCTGGGGAGATCCCCCCTCCTTCCCCTGGGAGGAACAGTGTGTGTTCATGCAGTAGGAGTCTGTAAAATTTGGAGTTCTGAAACTCAGTCATGTGCCTGAGATAAAAACACTCTGTCACATGCTTGATGAGCACAGAGTTTGGACAGAAATAAGAGTGACTGACTTTTTCTGTGAGCTACTCACTAAAGAGTAGTGTGCACAAACTTTCAGCTCTAGGCCTAGAGAGTGGGGTACTGCCATCTTCAGCCTGCCCATCATCGCTGGAAGCCTTTAGGGAGCAAAACAGCGCCATGTAGTGGAATCTGGAGCCACTTACACTGAGCCCAGTCCCCTAGCAAGGGAGGTGCATTTCCTCAAGAGCAAGGGCACCTGAGAATCAGCACAAGAGGCCCATTCCCCCAGATGACCAGCAGAACAAGCAGTAGCACTAAGTTCCCTGATCATAGAGAACTGCAAAGCTTCAGCTCTTGGGTAAACAGCACATAGCATTCATTGTTGTTGTTATTGTTGTTGTTTTTTATTCTTTAGTCTTTCAGTATTTTTTTTAAGCTATTTTCTTATTTTTAAAATTCTTTTTAAATATATATCTATAAATATATCTATCTATATCTTTATATAAAAATTCTTTTGTTTCCTTTCATTGCATTTTATATTTGCATATATATAAGAAAGAAATATATATAAGAAAGAAAACATATATATAAGAAAGAAAAACATATATATAACATATACATATATATTATATATTATATAAAATTATATATATTATATATAATATATATAATATATAATAAATAAATAAATATAAAATATATAAAATTATATATACATTATATATATAAACACACACACACACACACACACACACATATATATATATATGTTTTTCTTTCTATATATGTTTTTCTTTCTTTCCTATTTTGGGATCTAGTTTCTCTAACAAGCAGACAAAAATACACCCAGGATCTAGTATTTTGCTTTGTTCTGTTCTGTTTCTTGTTGATTTTTTCTTATTTATTTATATTTGTTGTTGTTATTATTTTCTCTCTTTCTTTCTTCTATTCTTTTCCAGGAAAAGTGATGAGATGGAGAAATTCACTCCAAAAGAAATAACAGGAGGTAGTACTCACTGCCACAGATTTCATCAATATGGATATAAGAAATGTCTGAATTAGAATTTAAAATAATGTTTATAAATATACTACTTAGGCTTGAAAAAAGCATAGAAGACAATAAAGTATCCCTAATTGTAGAAATTAAAAAAACTAAAATCTAGTCAGGCTGAAATTAAAAATGCTATTACCAAGATGAAGTCCCAAATGGAGGCTCTAAAAGTGAGGATAAATGAAGTAGAAGAGAAAGTCAGTGATTTAGCAGATAAAATGATGAAAAACAAGGAAGCTGAAAAGAGGACAGAAAGACAACTACTGGATCTTGAAGGGAGACTTAGATTACCCAGTGATTCCATAAAGTGAAATAGTATCCAGATAATAGGTTTCCCAGAATATGGAGAGGGAGAGAGGGGCAGAAGAATTATTTGAACAAATTATAGTTGAGAAATTCCCTAATCTGGGGAAGGAAATAGGCATTAAATAAAAATTAAATAAAAGTCCAGGAGGCCAAGAGAATCCCCCTCAAAATCAATAAAAATAGGACACCACTTCGACATATAATAGTGAAGCTTGCAGGGATGCCTGGGTGGCTCAGTTGGTTAAGCGGCTGCCTTCGGCTGAGGTCATGATCCCAGCGTCCTGGGATTGAGTCCCACATCGGGCTCCTTGCTCGGCAGGGAGCCTGCTTCTCCCTCTGCCTCTGCCTGCCTCTCTGTCTGCCTGTGCTCGCTCTCTCTCTTTAACTAATAAATAAATAAAATCTTAAAAAAAAAGTTAAAAAAAATAGTGAAGCTTTCAAACTTCAAAGATAAAGAGAAAATCCTGAAAGTAGACCAGGAGAACAGGTCCTTAACCTACAAGGGTAAGAACATAAAGGTTGGCAGCAGAGCTGTCCACAGAGACCTGGCTGGCCAGAAAGGACTGGCATGATATATTTAAAGTGTTAAATGGGAAAAACGTGCAGCCAAGAATACATTATCCAGCAAGGCTGTCATTCAGAATAGAAAAAGAGATAAAGAGTTTCCAGGACAAACAAAAACTAAAGCAATTTGTGAACATTAAACCAGCCCCACAAGAAATATTAAAGGGGATCCTTTGAGTGAAGAGAGAGCCCAAAAGTAACAGACCAGAAAGGACCAGATACAATCTACAGCAACAGCAACTTTACAGGTAATAGAATGGCACTAAATTCACATCTTTTAGTAATTACTCTGAATGTAAATGGACTAAATGCTCCAATCAAAAGACAGGGTATCAGAACAGATTAAAAAAAAAAAAAAACCAAGACCCATAGGTAGGCTGTTTACAAGAGACTAATTTTACATTCCCAAACACCTTGAAAGTGAGGGGTTGGAGAATCATCTATCATGTCAATGAACATCCAAAAAAAAAAAAAGCTGGAGTAGCAATCCTTTTATCAGACGAACTAGAATTTAAACCAAAGACTGTAATAAGAGATGAAGAAAGATGTTATATCATAATAAAGGGGACTATCCAACAAGAAGATCTAACAATTATAAATATTTATGCTCCTACCTTGGGAACAGCCAAATATATAAACCAATTAATAACAGAATTATAAAAGCCCTGATAATAATACATTAATATTAGGGAACTTCAACAATTACAGCAATAGATCATCTAAGCAGAAGATCAACAAGGAAACAAGGGCTTTGAATGTCACACTGGACAAGATGGACTTCACAGATATTCAGAGCATTCATCTAAAGCAACAGAATACACGGTCTTCTCAAGTGCACATGGAATGTTCTCCAGAACAGATCACATATTGGGTCACAAATCAGGTCTCAACTGGCACAAAAAGACTGAAATTATACCATAAATATTTTCATACTGCAATACTTTAACACTTGAAGTCAACCACAAGAAAAAATTTGGAAGGACAACAAATACATGGAGGTTGAAGACCATCCTACTAAGGAATGAATGGGTCAACCAGGAAATTAAAAAGAATTTAAGAAATATAAGGAAGTAAATGAAAATGAACACATGACAGTTCAGAACCTCTGGGATGCAGCAAAAGCAGTTCTAAGAGGGAAGATTATAACAATACAGGACTTTCTCAAGAAACAACCTCAAATACACAACCTAACCTTCTACCTAAAAGTTGTTGGAGAAAGAACAGCAAATAAAGCCTAAATTCAGATAGAGAAGTGAAATAATAAAGATTAAAGCAGAAATCAATGACACAGAAATTAAAAAAAAACCAGTAAAACAGATCAACAATACTAGGAGCTGGTTCTTTGAAAGAATTAATAATATTGATAATCCTCTAGGCAAACTTATCAAAAAGAAAAGAGAAAGGGCCCAAATAAATAAAATCATGGATGCAAAAGGAGAGATAACAACCAAAACTGAAGAAATACAACTGTAAGAGAATATTATGAGCAATTATTTGCCAACAAATTGGGCTAGCTGGGAGAAATGGATGCATCCTTAGAAATATATAAACTATCAAAACTGAAACAGGAAGAAAGAGAAAACCTGACCAGACCAAAAAGCAGCAAAGAAATTTAATCAGTAATCAAAAACCTCCCAACAAACAAGAGTCCATGGCTGGATGGCCTCCCAGTGGAATTCTACCGAACATTTAAAGAAGAATCAATACCTATTCTTCTGAGAATTTTTACTATGTTAATGATATACTGCTGATAATACCTGTTGATAGTACATGGATAATAGAGTGTCTCAGATGCTTTCATAAGATATATGAGTGCTTAATGATGGGAAATATACTCCCATGGAAGTTAAGGGGCCTGACACTTAGAAAATTTTTGTGTGTCCTTTCATCTAGAGCATATAGAATATCCTTATCTGAAGGAAAAAACAAATTACAGGTGGCTGGAAGATAACCTGTAACTATAAATAAGACTAAGGATCAATTTGACTCACTGAAAGCAACATCATAGAGAATTTTAAAGAGTTTGCATCTTTTTATGTATTATTTTATTTCAACTGAAGTAATATATCCAAATTATTGATTTGATTTGATTTACTTTTTTAAATGATTTTTTTAAAGGTTTTATTTACTTATTTGAGAGAGACATAGCGAGAGGGAACACAAGCAAAGGGAGTGGGAGAGGGAGAAACAGGCTTCCTGCCAAGCAGGGAGCCTGATGTGGGGCTCGATCCCAGGACCCTGGGACCATGACCTGGGCCAAAGGCAGAGGCTTTAACCCACTGAGCCACCAGGCGCCCTTCAAATTATTGATTTTATAGAAATCTTTTTCCTTTTAATTTCCTGACTAATTCTGGAATCATTTTCCTTATTCTGGAAGTACTTCGTTTTCAAGTGGCTTTCATGAGCATTTCCTGCTCATAAACCCTCTGGTTTTTTGTTTTTTTTCCTGAAGATATGTTTACTTGGACCAAATTGTTCAATGAAAGTTTAGCTGTGCAAGCGTTTGTATACTGACATTTAGTTTACCTCTGCAATTTGAAGGTGTTATTTCTCTTAGTTGGTTTCCACTTTTGCTATTTTAAAATAGCTAGAAATATGTTAGAATAATTAGGTGTGCTATACCTTCTCTTTCCAGTCATATTTTTTAACTTCTCTTGCATTTTTTCATTGTCAGTGTTAAAATATTCAGATCTAACTTCTTGTACTTAATTCTTTTCTCAGCTGTATCTAATCTGCTATTTAATTCATGTATTACATTTTCAGTGATTATATATTTCATTTCATTGTTTGGCATTTTGTGACAGACTCTTTTTGTCTTGCTTATTTTTAAATTCCCTTAAAATTTTTTTTATCACTTAAGTACAGTTGGTATTATAGCTAATTCTTTCTTAAAATTTTTTATTATTTAATATATAATATTATATTAGTTTCAGGTGTACAACATAGTGATTTGACAATTCTGTACATTATATAATGCTTATCACAATAAGTATAGTTACGATCTGTCACCATACCAAGTTATTACAATATTATTGACTATATTCCCTATGCTATACTTTTCACTCCTGTGACTTCTTTATTTTGTAACTGGAAGTCTATACCTCTTAATTTAATTCCCTCTTGTATTTTCTTTAGCATTTTAAATATGGTAATTTTATTTCTGTATTTAGTGAATCTAATATCCAAAATCCTTGGGGTTATAATGCTGCTGTTTATTCTTTTCTGCAGCTTTTGCTTGAGGTAGTCTGTTTTAGCTGGTATTCTTTTTTATTATACAGTTATTTTTTATTAATATTTATTGGTGAGAATCTATAGAGACCTAATTTAAGGAATTTTGATTTGCAAAAGTGGATTTGCTTTTGCTTCTTCCAAATATCTTGAGGCTTTCAAATCGAGATTGTTTTATATTAATATCTACTTTGGAATTTCTTCAACCAAATTTGCAGTATAAATCAGAACTGAGGACAGCAGGGCTGTTGAAGATTCTTGGGGAGGGCGTTACTTATACACCTGTAGCAAGAGTGGCTGAACACCAACTTTTCTTGTCTTTCTTGCTTGTAGGTTCTTTTTTACCCCTACCTTTCCACTGAGTCTGAAGTGCCTTAAAGGTCTAAACTTAAGGAACAGTTTTCAGTTTCAATTCTTGATTTTACCTAGACACAGAGATGTTTTCCTTGCAACTCACACTATCCTTACAGCCCTTATCTCTTGGTACCTGAAAGCAGCAAATGCTGTGGTTCTACTATTTGTCACACATTTTTTTGTAGGTCCCTTTCTGGTTTTTGGCCCTTAGTGTTTTCTTTATTTTTTTAAACTCTGGGAATGATTGTAAAAAGTCACCTATGCATTTAAGAGAATGTTCATTTTATTTTATTGAACATCTTAACTGATTTTTAGTAGGACTGTTTTTCAGGATATCTCATGTGCCTACTATTGCTACAAATAGAAGCATAGTGTCAGGTCGCCTGGGTGGCTCAGTTGGTTAAGCGGCTGCCTTCAGCTCAGGTCATGATCCCAGCGTCCTGGGATCGAGTCCCACATCGGGCTCCTTGCTTGGCAGGGAGCCTGCTTCTCCCTTTGCCTCTGCCTACCACTCTGTCTGCCTGTGCTTGCTTGCTCTCTCTCTCTCTCTGTCAAATACATAAATAAAATCTTAAAAAAAAAGAAGCATAGTGTCATCATCTTTGCTAACAAGTAGATTATATGAAACCTCAGGAATAGTACCATCTCACTCAATTATACTTGCTTAGAGGCCAACAGTAAAATTTCCTTGGGAGCACAGAGGAATGAAAAGCCTATTAATTTATAGAATATATACAGTTTTCTTCTTTAGTATTTCCCATGTATATATATATTCATGAATGCATGCACACATATAAAAGCAAAAGAAAACAAACAGAACAAAATAGAAACCACAAGTTAAACAAGAAAAAAAAATATTTTGTATTATTTGTTATCTTTCATCTCCAAAAATATGAAAAAATACCCTTTGTAGATAATTTTAGAGTTAAATATGTAGTATAATGTTATTCTCCATGTTTTATAAATAATGACTGTTAAAATTGAATATTGAATTCCTAAGGATTTCAAAAGTGTGGATAGAGTATATAGAGATTTGCTAGGAAAACCCTGGAAGCAAATTGCAAATTAATGAAAAGCAAGTAGCTATCACTTCAAGGGTGAATGAAAGTAGACCTCTCATATTATTAAAATGATGACTTTGATAATAACACTGCTAATTCATAGAAATATCTTAAATTACAATTTAAGAAACTCTTTCTATATGGCAAAGCCAAGGCAAGTGACCTGCCAATCAGAAGCTATTAGTTATAGCAAATTCTTCTTTAATTTCTTCATTAAAAATAGCCATTGCTTGTGATAAACTATAGTTTCATGAACAATATATGGTTCATATATATTTACTACATCAAGTACTAATATAAGCTTGGATTTAGAATAGTAGACTAGAAGAATCTAAAGTTGTACATAATGATTTTTAAAATATTATAAAAATTCCTGCATATTTGAATCACATTATTATGGTTATCATAAGGATTACTTTGGGGACTGCAAAAACAAATTGAAGTAATATTAATTTAGTGTTATAATTTGATATTTATTAAAATGAATTCACATAATTAGAGATAAGTGCTCTTTTTTAGTCTTCAACATACACCTCTCAGAAATTAAAATCTCTTTTCTTGCATAGATTTCAAATATCCATAGTGATTTTTTTTCAACCTATTTTTTACTGGGTTAGGAGAGGACAATGCATTCACATGTAATTTAAAAATCCCTGTTTAACAGACAAAATTTGAAATATGGTACAGAAGAGAGGGAATATTTTAGAGAAAAAAAGTGACCTAGATGATGCCAAACTTCAAAATAGTTTGAAGCCTGGGTGACAGAGCAGGGTGGTTTGGATTAATCTCCTGGAAGCAGAATACAATGAAAGATGATGGTCAAGAGAGAAGAATCTTTCCCACCCTACAGAAAATTGTAAACTAGGCGAACAGTTTATCAGCAAACAAAAACACAAGGCTATAACTGAACATGAATATTATATTATTTTTAAAAATCGTGGTAAATCCTTTAAAACCCTTAATTGGGATAAGGAAATTTAAACACTTGTTCATTTAAAAAATATTTTAAATCAACTTTGCTCAAGGCACAGGGAACTTCCAAGATGCATCAGATGTTGATCCTTAATTCACTGAGTTTCAACACTGGGAAAATTAGTCAATTATTTCATTCAGCAAATAGTGAGCTTATTACATCACCAGAAAGAGATAAGAGCAAGAGAAAGGGGAACAGTGGAAGTACTTGCTACGTATACAGAGAAAAGTCCAGAGTTCAGTTGGCCAAGAGCACAGGCTCTGTGAAGGGGAATAACAGAAAATAGGCTTGGAGAGTAGGAGGTGGATCATTAGAGGGCTGGCATGCCAAAATAAAGAGATCAAACTTCATTCTGTAGCCAGAGACATTAAACGTTTATGAGCAGAGAAGAAGCAAAATTAGAACTGTCCTTCAGGAATACTAAGTTCCCAGCAATGTACAGAGAACTTGAATTAAGAAAAGTAAAAAGTTGTGAATTTAGATTAAAAAGCTGTAACAACAGTTCAGGTGGTGAAATTAAGAATCAAATCAAGGATGCTGACAACAGCAAAAGAGAGGAGGGAATGGATGGGAAGGACTTTCTGAACTAGGAGGAACAGGACTTGACAATGAGTAGATTATGGGTTAAGGTGAAATAAAAACTTGATGTTTTCAAGTCTGAGTGACCTGGGTAATGGAGGTAATGGAGGCAAGGAGGAAATCCCAGAGGATGAGGAGTTTAGCAGTCGGAGGTTGATAAAGCTAGTCTGAGTTTGTAGTGCAAATGGAGTATCTATGTAGAAGTAACCAGCAGATGACTGAAATCACATGTATGCCTCCCCACACATACATACATGCATGTGCAATAATACAGAGGAGAAAACAAGACACTGCTTTAATTTCCTGCTTTAGCAATTAATTAAAACCTTTCCTCAGGTTGTAGGTACACTATAAATGGGGATGAACTGAATTTAGTGATAACCAGTTGACTCTGTCAACCCTTTTGGGGATCTCTTAATACAGTAGGCAAATTCAAAGCCTCTGGCTTTTAACCAACTGAGCCACCCAGGCGTCCCGAGCCTCTGGCTTTTAGAAGAGCTTAGTAGCCAGCCATCAATTTCTACTCTTTCAAAAAATAGTGGTATGTCTCTAAAATGTGCAGATGTTCTGGGTAAAACTCACTCATCTTTCTTCCACAAAGTTGTGGGTTATTTTTTTCTCTTTAAAGAAAAATGCTATGGTTTCTAAATGGTTTTTAGTCCATAACATTTCCACTAGTCCCATTCTGTTTTAACATGGTCCCACAGGGGCGCCTGGGTGGCTCAGTTAGTTAAGTGTCTGACTTGCTTTTGGCTCAGGTCATGATCTTGGGGTCCTGGGCTCGAGCTCTGAGAAGGGCTCCACATTCAGCGAGGAGTCTGCTTGAGATTTTCTCTCTTCCTCTCCCTCTGGCTCTCTCCCCACACTCTCGGACACACACTCTCTCTCACAAATAAATAAATAATTTTTTAAACAAAACAAAAAAACAAAACATTGTCACACTGGTTGGTTTTGGTAGTTAGTTATCACCATCAACAGTTCATTTTTTAAATCATTCTATGTATAAGCCATATATATTGCCCATTATTCATTTTGTAGGCTTATATAGAAAAATATGATAAACATCTATATTCAGTTCACCAATACAGATAATTTGAGACAGACAGTAAATGGACTGGGGGTGGGGGTTTGGGGGCAGTAGAGAACGAGAGGAAAAGAGAAGAGGGGAGGGGAAAGGATGAAAAAGGAATGGGGTAGGGAGTGGAGGAGAGGAGAGGGAGAATATGAAGAATCAGAATCACCCTTTAATACTGGCTAGCTTTTGTTGAGAACTACTACATGCCAGGCAATGGTTTCAAAAGTACTATTATTATCTCTGTTGTTGTTTTTTTAAAGAGAAGACAGCTGAGACCTTTAAGTCTCTTTAAAAGGAAAGCAATTTTCTGAACATTGCAGTTAGAAATATCTGCCTTTGAGGACTGACTATGCTACTTATTAATTCTAAAACTGAGTCTTTTAAACATACTGCTTGACTCTCAAAAAGGTTATGGAAGACTGATTGCCAGAGGGTTCTATCCTTGACTGCCATGTTTCCCATTTTCCACCTGATTTCTTTTTGTCAGTAACTCTATATCCTGAAAGACCCTGTCCCTTGAATCCCATCATCCCTATGCCATTCCTTCCATACTATTCTAACAATAACAATGTCTAATAATGTCTAATATGTTTTTAGCTCTCATTTAGTGTGAGAACTGTGTTTAGAACTATTTTCACATGGGTAATCTGTTTCAGTCCTCAGTAAAACCCTATAATTATCCCCTTTTGCAAATGAGGAATCAGCAACTTGGAGAGGTTAAGTAACTTGCACAAGGTCACACCACTAGAAAATGTCAACGTAGACCCTGTTAAGTTCAGAGGCCCTCTTCTTAATCTCTAAAACATACAGAATAGATATTACTGCCATTGCATTCAGCAAAGAGCCCTTACACTGGCCCCTTTATGTATGTAGTTAATAAACTGTGGTTTTGCACTTTCCCAGTTTTGAACACATAGTTGCTATCTCTGTAAACACTGCCCATTTGCCTGGCATTATTACATCTTTCTTCTTCAACTTTAAACCTGTGACACAGGCATGCAGTATTTTTTTTCTCTTGACCCTAATACTGCCTGGCACTTAATTATGCAAGGTCTCTCACTTTCTTCAACCCTCCTTTACTCTTCATTACTCAATCCTTGTCCCATTCATTCATTGGTCTCTCCTTCATTTCTTCAATAACTTATAAAAGCATTTTTAAGAATTAGATATCTACATAATATGAAAATAATTTTTAGTTTACTATAATCATTCTGAGATGACTAATGCAATATCAATTATGGAATTAGGAAGTTATCTGAAGCACAGAAAATAATCACAAATTTTGGAAAAATTAAAGAAAAAACTGCTATATACAGTAAATAATTATGACAATAACTACATGAGCATACTCTTTCATTAGTTGAAATGCCTCAAATGCAGTAAGAACTTGGACAAATGAAGGTCAAAATCCAAAGATAAGCCTGAAAAGGTTCAGTAATTTAGTTCAATAAGCTCAAAAGTGGAGAAAAGTACATTAGAAAGTCCATGAATTGCTGCCACTTATGTGCCTGGTCCTTTTATCTGTGGCCTATATGACAGCACAGACTCATTCAGCTAAACTGCTTTGATTCTGGCTAAGAAGTATGAGTAGAAAAACACTTGAATATATGGGAAATTGTTGGGTTCAAGTGTGGGGCAAGCAATTGGTATGAAAATAAGAGAAAGTTTAAAAGTTCATATTGTAAACCAATTTTCCCTCTCCTATTAAAAACTGGTGGGATAGAAAACTGCTTCCAAAGAAGCCTCTTTGAAATCACAGCTAGAGACTGCAAACATACTGTTTAGCTGGTAGGCTCACTCTGTCTTCTTTCTATAGCTGGATATAGATTTCTGTTGGATTAAAGATAAAAATACATCTAAAGTGCTACACAGTGTTAACCTGGTGATTAATAGTATTTTTTTGCACACAGAATCTCAAGGATCTTTTTCAAAAAAGAAATAAGCATGGAGGAAACATAAAGGCTTTCTCACTCCCTTCTTTTTCTACACTTCTACACATAAATAATACAGGCAAGGGGATAAAGAATGAAGTAGAATATTAAATATCTCTATATACACATATATTTCATACTTAGTACTTAGACATACTCTTAGATTACTCCACATGGACCTTTGATGGCTGTCAGATTTCTTCTGCCAGGCACTGAGTGAATGGTGTGTGCTATGTATAATAACCACTGGTGGGTGACTGTGTGTGTGTGTGTGTGTGTGTGTGTGTGTGTGCGTGCACGCATGCAGATCAGGAATCAGCTTTGAATAAACGATTTTTGCTACTTAACAAGACATCCAGGTGAAGATGTCTATAGGATATTTATTGACTATCTGGGCCTGAAGTTCAGAGGTATAGTCCATTCTGAAGATATAAATTTTGCAAGTAAAGGAATATTGCTAGTTGAAAGTGAACAATGGGAATGGAAGAGATTTATTAGGGAAAATGAGCAGATGAAGAAGAAAATGAAGTTTAAAATCAAGAAGGAAATGTGAAAAGTGAGAGTAAATAATAGAGAAGACCAAAAAAGGACAGCTGAAGTGGCATGCATCACAAGGGAGTGTGGCATTAGAGAAGCCAAAAAAGCAAAAAAAAAAAAAAAAAAAGCCTTTTAGTAACAGAGAGTCCTGAATTGTAAAAAAAGCTGCTAAATCAGCCTATATTATGGCAGGAAGTAAGGAATTAGAAGTACCAAGTTAGAACCATTAAATGAACGTTTTCTTTGAGGAAGAGAGAAGACTCATAGGGCAGTAGCTGCACAGTAATGGGATTCTTAGGAGGATTTTATTAAATGCTATTGAGAGGGTCTAGTGAAAGAGTGAATATTTCGTAGTTTCTATAAAGGAGAAAAGGAATAAAATCTGCATTCTTTAGGTTTCTTAGTTGCAAAAAGCAAAATTCACTGTCATTGGTGTAAGAAAATTAAAGAATTATGCCTGATTGGTGAGAAGCTCTATCATGTGTGTGGCCTACTTATAAGCCAGGTAGACATGTGAGTCATGTGTCATGCTCCAGAGGCAGGTCTTATAACATGGGATTTTATAAAATATAGAAAGGGTGGTAAAAAAGATGGACACCCACAATATGAGAAATATCTATCACAAGTGCCAATGCATGGGTGGAAGAATTGGCCTTAGTTAGTAGCTTAGAAATTTCCTCTATAGTAATAAAGAAAAGAACGAACTAATGAGTGATGATTCAGTAGTCAATTTTGAGAGATGCCATGTGAGGGCAATAATTTTTCTCAGAAAAGTAGGACACAAATTCATCCTCTGAGACAGAAGAGAACAGTGAAGTCGTGATGTTTGAGAATGTGGAGAAGATTTAAAATAGTCACTGTAGAGATTGGGGCAGAAAGTTGAAAAAAACAGATATAATACTTATGAACTATGGAGAAGGTTCAGGTAGTTTTCTGGCCATGAATTTATGGTGGATATCAATTTTCAAACTAGATAATTTTATTTTTGAATAATAATCGGAGGCCTGGGTGACAACATGGAGGGAACAGATAAGCAGGCTTATCAAGATTTGAATTCTACTTAGCAGTCCTATGAAACAGTAGAGAAGAATGGGGAGTTAAAGATACTACAAAGATATCTATTACAGATCTATAAATGACAAATGAGTTCTCATAGCCAAATACTCCATTGGCTAATGTTATAGTGTGAAAACTTAAGTATACTTGAGCCATTAGTATCTTCACATAAGGACACATATTTATTTCTATTATACATTCTGTAAGATTTGAGTAGCCCTATTATACCAGCCTGTCAAGATTTTTTGGCTTTGATTCCATCATCCCTCATATTCACTTTTCTTCTAGGCTTGGTTTCACCTCGAAATCTGATAAAAAGACTACATCTCCATCTAACTGATGGAAAAGTTGAAGAGAGCAGGGCAAATTATATAACTCTGTAATATGTTATAAAGATATTAGCCCAAATGCTTAGATATGTGGATTTTAGTAATCTTCTTCTCAGTGACAGAATCACAAAATTTTATAGCTGTCCCACCCTCTTCTGTCTCCCCCAATTCTTTCACAGCTGAGCAAGCTGATGCTTAAGGAGGTTAAGTGATTTTTCCAAAGTAATCAATTAAGTGGTAAAAGTTCAGTATCAGAACTTAGTTTTCTGTCAACTAATTGTGGGATTGGTAGCTCTTTACACATTACTTCTCCTTTCTTTTATATGAATCAGAGGCTTTCCATATTCAAAGTTTTTCTACATAGTAATTCTTTAAATATCTATTAAAGAACATAGAATAAGATTATTATGTTTTCAGGCCAATTGATTCTTCACTTTTTTTTGTTTGTTTGTTTCCTCACTTTTTAACAGTTCTTTTTGTTACAACCATTACTATGAATGCGGTTTCAGGGAGAGTGTTACATTCACATTGTCTGTCCAAGACTAGAGTCAAGATATAAATACTGCACTGGCATCATGGCAATGCAAATGAAAATTAAGCTGTATTTTGAGTTCTGTAATTATAAAGCAAATTTTGATTCTGTCTATTCCTTGAGGCTACATTGATTGGAAACTGGAAACTGTCTTTGTAGCTATTGGCTGATAAAACAAACAAAAAAAAATAAGTAGTTGCTCAAGAACCAAAGTCCAAACTGCAATATAATATAAAAAATATATCTGGAAATATTTTCCAATCTGTAAGCTTTATTACACATAGCCTTATACCAAGCTATAAACTTTTTATAAGAGTGAGTCTCTTTTTCATTGGGAACAAATAAGAATTTAGGCTTAAGAATGTTTTCACACTCTTTTAATCACTGTAGAACTATAGCATAGGCTTTGATAGCCATGTTGGGGTTTGAATTTCAGATCTGTCATCACTTAATAGTCGTTGCAGTCAGGATTATATAGTCTCTTTAGCTTCAGTTCACTCAGATGTAAAATGGGCAACATACTATCTGCTTCATTAGGCTGTGAGAAGTAAATAACCATGATATTTGTAGGCTAAGGAATGAGCCCTATTTTGTAGTATTCACTCAGTAAATGGGAGATATAATTTTTGAGTTCCTAGAATAAGAAAGATGGAGAAAAAAAATTCTACACATGCAATCTGTTCTCTTTGGATGAAGTTAGTTTCAGTGATAAATTTCACCATAGTCAGCAACTATAGATAAAAAAGATAGAATTTTGGTATTTTTACTTGAATTATAAAATGTTATAATGACTATGTTCACTTGTAATCAACTATTAACTGTGAAGATAGTTTCTTATAGTCTTATTTTTAAATAAGCCATATAAAATTTATGAAAATGGCTATAAAATTGCTAACATTAATCTACATCAAGTTTTGGCAAGCTGGTCAAATCAGAATGCTTCCTGTTTTTGTAAGTAAAATTTTATTGGCGCCAGGCCCATTCATTTATATATTGTCAATGTCTGTTTTCAGGATAGAGTGGCAAAGCTGAATAGTTGTGACATGACCTGTATGGTCTGCAAAGCCTAAAATATTTATTTTCTGGCCCTTTGCATAAAAGATTTTCTGACTCCTGTTCTACTTGACTAAAACCCTTAACGCTGTGAGGAGAGAAGGTGTAAATACTTCAAAAATTTTTCTGGTAAAAAGCTTTACCAGAAGAGCTATTGTGATTTTGGAAGCTTTCCCTGGTCTCTTTTTTAAACTTCTGCTATTACGAATTTTTTCTTAAAAAAAAAAATTATATATATATATATATATATATATATACATATATACATTTCTAGTGTTTCTTGTTATTTTTACTAGTTTAATTCTCCACAAGCATTTCTAAATTTAAAAAATACCAACCCAATATTTATTTATTTATTTAAGATTTTATTCATTTATTAGTGAGAGAGAGAGAGAGAGAGCGAGCACAGGCAGACAGAGAGGCAGGCAGAGGCAGAGGGAGAAGCAGGCTCCCTGCCAAGCAAGGAGCCCGATGTGGGACTCGATCCCAGGACGCTGGGATCATGACCCAAGCCGAAGGCAGCCACTTAACCAACTGAGCCACCCAGGCGTCCCCCATCCCAATATTTAAACATTAACTTTCCCTCATAAAATACTTTTTATAAGCCTGAAAACTTTTGTAGATTTATTATAAAAAGGATCTTACATAATAAAAAATAGGCAATGGGATAGAAATTGCTTGTTTAAACAAATGCTTAACATGCATATTTTAATAAGTGACAGAATTATCCTGATTAGGATATGTTTTAAATAATCATCATACCATGTGCATATTCTATTCATTGAATTTTATTTTTCATATGATTTAAATCTAAGTACTTATCACCACAAAACTCATCTGTGGACAGGGATAAGATAATGCCTGTTTTTGTTTGGCTGTTAGGGTTAGACAATAACCAATTCTTTCATTCCTTAATTTGAAATATGTTTGGTATTCACCTGCCTGGTTTCATTCTCATGAGCATTACATTTAGTAATGATAATCTGCAATTTGCCCTTTTTTGGGGGTAATCATCCTTTTATAGTCAATTAGTAAATATATTAGCTGCTTCTAAATGCTGTAAACATACATAACTTTTATTCTGCCTGAGGTAGCATTTCAAATGAATTTAATTTACTTAAAGAAATAGAATCCAATAGTAAAAAAATAAATAAAAACAAATTATAGAAATGATGCCAATAATATGAGATTAGAAATCATATTTTTTTTAACTTTATTTAAGCTTTATTTAAACATATAATGTAACCCCACCACCCTCACCCAACCCCTCTTCCCCCCACCCCCCTCAGTTTGTTTTATGACATCAAG